>SKCR01029154.1:0-57617 GCA_019454045.1 Zanthoxylum bungeanum
TAAATGTAGTAAAATAACTGCTGAAGTAAATTAAATTAAAATAAAATTGCTAAGGTAAAAAGGAATTACTTCTACTATATACTAATTAGATTTCTCCCATAATATAATATAAGCTTTGCAAAACATTTTCATCCAGCCATATAGGCGGTATTTTGATTTAATTAGTTAAAAAACAACCAGCCATAAAGGCGGAATCATTTTAAACAACCAGTCATAAAGGCGGAATCAAAATAACCAGCCATATAGGCGGAATGAAAATAAACCAGCCATAAAGGCGGAACTTAAAATAAACCAGCCATAAAGGCGGAATTTAAAATAAACCAGCCATAAAGGCGGAATATGAATTTTATTACCCACCGACCAATCTGGCGGTATCCTGATTAAGTCAATTTAAAACTTGAATATATTATAATTATGGGAGAATAATCTAAGAAGTAATAGTAAAAGAATTACCTTTTACCTTAACAGAGGGAAGTTACCTCCTCATAATGAGTAGTAAAAACTGTAAAATAAAGAAAGTAAATTATTATTATTACAGAACTTAGTTAAAAATTACAAAAACTAAATAAAAAGAACTTAGAGAGAGAGAAACTCCCTAATTACATAGGATTTGGGAGAGGAAATGGTACACAAAAACTGAAATTTCGGGCTCTATTTATAGGCGTCTATAAGGGGTCAGCGTCGCGACGCCGAGAATAAGGCGTGCGTCGCGACGCCAGCTACAGTAACAAACGTGGCTCAATCCTGGCTTGACACGTGGCGAGGCGGCAAAGAGATAAGATGACGTGGCACTGTTCATGACGTCATCGCTTACGTCATCATGATTTGAGATTGTCGGCAACGTCTGATATTGACACGTGGCATCGGCGCATGTTAGCAAATCGTTGAGATGTCGACACGTGGCAAGGCGCACGATAGCGAAGATGATGATTGTCGGCACCGTAGGATGATGACACGTGGCAGCGCACGTTAGCAAGTCTTCTGTGATGGTGACACGTGGCACGGCGCACGTTAGCAAAGTCAAACTTTTCAAATTGTTGACCCGTTGACCACGGCGCATTTTAGCAATTTCGGCGCAGGCTGGGCGTCGCGACGCCAAAGCTATGCGCGGCGCGACGCGATGAAGACTGAAATATTCCAGTTGGTGCATTTTTGTCCGGATTTGCCCCCCAAATTGCCTCCAGTGCTGTCCAAACTTTATTTATCTGCAAAATAACAACAAAACACATCAAAACGTTCATAAATCTCGAGAAACAATACAAAACATTAGGTCAAATGAGTGAGAAATAGTGGTATAAATACCACTCATCACACCCCCAAACCTAACATTTTGCTAGTCCTCGAGCAAAACAGAAAATAAAATAACATGAAAATAAAATTTAACTAAGCCACTTTCGTAGGGATCATGGTTGCATTTAGCGTATGCAACAAGCCTTTTAAACCCCTAGGTGTCCCTAGTGGACGAGTGTAGTCTCGTGAGGGCTTACAGCAATGATACCCACAAACATTTTACAAAAGTAAAAATGTAGTAAAACTAATGCACACAAAAGCAAAAAGACAAGCGAAAAGAGAATAAAGAAAGTTAGTGACTAATCAGGTGAAAATTCTATTCCAAGTTACTAGTTGTTTTGTTTCTTTCTAAATTACCGAATAAGTAAATTCTCCGATTATTTTTACCATTCTTCATATACACAGCTAACAAAATATTAATCAACTCATTTTTGCCCACACAACATAAGTGCAGTTGATAAGAGAGTAATATTTTTGTCCTAAAGTTCTTTCAGACTTCACACTTTTTTTGTAGCAATGGAATAATTTTTTTGATTTTTCTGATTTTTTCTTTGATTTTTTCTCTATTTTTTATTTATATACAATACCTTCCGTCTATGTAGCGAGCTTTGGGTCGGTGGCTCCCAAACCAGTTGGCTTTAGGGCACCAGGTGTTAAGACACCCCTACGAACTTAATTACTCAGACTTCAGATATTTATATTTTTGCAGCATCTTTGATCCATGTAACGAGCTTTGGGCCAGTGACTCCCAAACCAGTTGGTTTTAGGGCACTAGGTGTTAAAACACCCTTACAGACTTAATAACTCGGATCTCGGACGTTTTTTTTTTTTTTTTTTTTTTTTTTTTTTTTTACTCCATCACTATTTAGAGATGCTTCCTCCAATTAAACTATAGTACGGAATATTACAAACTTTTCAATTTTATCTCATGACTGTGTGTTCCATGTAAGTTGATAATACCTGTCAACTGAACATATGAAGATTCATTTTAGTCAGATTTATGGAGAATTCACAAATTAAATAATTTAAAAGGAAATAAACAAAAATTAACTTGTTCCGAAATAAATGGTTTGAGATACGTATCAGGAGTGAGAACTCCTTACTCAGCTACCTCTTACCAATTTCACCTTTTTAGTCAAAACAGAAATACGAAAATGCAAAATATTTTTGTAATTTTTGAAAATTTTTCAATTTTTTTTTATTTTTCGAAAAAATTTGGACTAAAACTAAAAATAACATACAAACTAAAAACAAGGTACTAATCAACTAAATCTCTCCCCCAAACCTAAATGAGACATTGTCCCCAATGTCTTAAACAGTAAAAGGAGAGTTAGAAGGTTGTACCTGGTTAGCTGAAATCTACAGGAACTTAAAGGTTAAGATCCAGATTAATTCGACGCCTCTTACCACGATCGTCCTCAGACCAATTTATTTTTGATAGGATAGGGTCAACTTGTGGTTCATAGGCTATAAGTTGGTCTATTAGATCCGGAGCAAGTCTGGCAGTGAAGAGGAGGTCTTTCATAGGTTTTGACACGAACCCATTTCTCCGAGCATCATCAAGAACACACACAAGAAAATCATAAAATCCATCAACGTTGAGTAGTCCAATTGGTTTCTGGTGTATGTTCAGGTTCGCCCAAGATAGAACTATAAAAATTTCCTCCAATGTACCCAAGCCACCTGGCAAAGCAATAAAAGCATCAGCACGGTTAATCATTTCTACCAAACGTTCAGACATACCTGATACGATCAGTTCCTCTCCGTTTGATGATCCAATAAGATTTGCCTCTGCCAAGGGTTTTGGGACGATTCCCAAAACGTGACTGCCTCCTTCCTGTACGGCTTTTGAAACGATCCCCATAAGTCCGAGATTTCCTCCGCCATATATTAAATGCATATTCCTTGCGGCTAAGACTCGACCCAATTCCTGTGCTGCTTCTATGTATTGTGGTTTAGTACCAACAGTACTACCACAAAACACACAGATGTTTTCAACTCGTCTTCTTGAAGTGGCTTCCATTTTTTTTTTTTTATGTATTTCTTTTTCAAATCAGGATGCCTTCAAAAGTGCAATGACGAGCTGAATTTATAGTACCTGAAAAAGGGTGAGTAATAATAGCAGAAGTATCTTCCAAATGACGATTAGTACCAAAATAGTAAAATAGATCGTGATAGTCAACATGATCTGGATCCTGTCGGAGAAAAAGTAACAACAAAACAAATTAATATTGTTAGGAAAAGACAAAGAAATATAATATATACAAAAATTTACGGCTTGATTAACGTCTATGCGTCAGGGACAAGCTTCCCATCCAATTTTCTTATAAATTGGCAAACAGGGTCTTTTTTAGTCAGATTCCCAAGACTTAACTGTTGTCTTTCTTTTTGAAATTGTGTATGTAATCTGCGAAATTCTATGTGAACATATCCACTGGGATGCGTCTCAAGAGTCGAAGATATATCATCTAAAGACTCCTTACTCAAGCCATCCCTAATGAATTTAATTTTGTCTTCGCGATTATCAGACACCATTCCTAAAGAATGACAACGAGTGTTGCAATTCCAACGTGCACATTTGTAACAAACACCCATTTGCTTAGCTCTTCGTTTCTTTGCATAGGTGCTTCTTCCAAAACCAGGCAAGTGTGAAATAAAAGAGTCAGAAGACTCACCTGCCAATCGGACTCGTGCTTCAATTACCCAACGAATGTCATTGGGAACACCATAGATTGTCAGTAACCTCATCCGTTCTAAGCGAGCTTTGTAGACTTTCATCAGAGATTTTTGAGGGAAAGAAGGAAATTGCTTGTGAAGATTTGAGAGAGCTTCGTTCATCATGAAATGACTTAATCTGCAAAAACTAAACACACAAAATTAAATCACACCAAATCACAATATATACAAAAATTGCATGGGTTGCCTCCCTGCTAGCGCTAAGTTTAAAGTCGTCAGCTAGACGTGACTTCCTGAACGTTTATGCTGGATTGGAAAGTGTGACACTTTCTTTTTGTCGCTCCAATGATTCTCCCCAGTAGTGCTTGACACGCTTGTTTTTTACTTTGAAAGTTTTGTTGGAGTCAGGATCATTTATCTCAATGGTTTTGTCTGGTAAAACCTTAGTGATTAGGAATGGACCTGACCACCTTGATTTTGACTTCCATGGGAAGAATTTCACTCCTGATTTATTGAACAATACCTTCTGCCCTGGTTCCAGTTGTATGCGTACTAACTTCTCATCATGTCTTTTCCTGGCCTTTTCTTTGTATAATATGGCATTTTTAAAAGGATGAATGTGAAATTCCTCCAATTCATTGAGTTGGTGGAACTGTTTCTCTTCTGTTGCTTGTAGGACAAGACTTGGCTTTTCGATTGCACAAAACCCTTATCATCAGTCTCCACAGGCGATTGACATGCCTTAGGTTTGTTGGTAGAACTTTGTTTTGCGTCAGAGTTCTGGATGGTATGGTGTATCACATCAAGTCTGAAACATTCTTCCTTCTTTTCATCATCTGGGAAATTTATGGCTTTGAAAACATTGAATGTTACTTCTTGGTCCTGTACCCTCATGGTTAGTTCTCCTTTCTGTACATCAATAATGGTCCGACCAGTAGCCAAGAATGGTCTCCCAAGGATGATTGGCACATCTGCGTCTTCCTCCATGTCAAGGACAATAAAATCTGCTGGAAAAATGAATTTATCAACTTTTACCAGCACATTTTCAACTACACCTCTTGGAAATACGAGCGTTCGATCAGCAAGTTGCAGTGAGACTGAGGTAGGCATTGTTTCTCCGATTTGCAGTTTCCTGTAAATAGAAAAAGGCATTAAGTTAACACTTGCACCTAAATCACATAAAGCCTTACCGAAATTATGTTCTCCTATGATGCATGGAATGGTGAAACTGCCAGGATCTTTCAACTTCGGGGGAAGTTTCCTCTGAATGATGGCGCTGCATTCTTCTGTCAAAGCTACTGTTTCGTAATCTCCCAATCTCCGTTTTCGTGAAAGAATATCTTTCATGAATTTGACATAACTGGGCATTTGTTCCAAGGCTTCTGCAAATGGTATGTTAATGTGCAGCTTTTTGAAAATCTCCAAGAAACGAGCAAACTATTTGTCCAGTTTGTTTTTCTGAAGACGCTGAGGAAAAGGTGGAGGTGGAGTGATCTGTTCTTTTTCTTTTTCCTTTGCTTCTTTTTCTTTTGCTTCTTTTTCTTCCATCTGTGGAACTGCATCTTTTGGAATTTCCTCAGCAGCTGTTTTGACTCCAACATCTTTGTTGATCTCAGTACCACCCTTTAACATAATGGCATGACATTGCTCCTTCCCCATATTCCTTGGATTTGGTTCAGTGTTGCTAGGAAGGGTTCCTGGCGGTCTGTAGCTCTGAGCATTGGTCAGTTGTCCGATTTGATTCTCCAGTGCTTTGATGGAAGCTGATTGGCTCTGAATCATGGCTTCATATCTCTTTAATTGAGCTAGCATTTCTGCCATTCCTGGTTCATTTGCCTGCGTCTGGCCTTTGTTATGTTGCTGGAATCCAGGTGGTGGATAGTTCTGCTGTTGCCCTGAATTGTTGCTCCATGAAAAATTAGGATGATTTCTCCACCCTGGGTTGTAGGTGTTGGAATATGGATTGTTCCCCTGTCTGTTGAAATTGTTGACATAATTCACCGTCTCTGCATGTTGTTGTGGTTCTGGTACTCCTCCATATGGTGAACTTGTGAATCCAGTGGTGCTTTGAGTGTTGAGAGTCTCCATAAATTTACATATCTGGTCCAGCTTGGTGTTGACTGCTGTATTAGCTCCAACTTCATATATTCCTGCAATTCTTTGAATCAGACTTCTTTCTGTTGGCCACAAGGAGTTGTTGTTGGCCATTTCTTCAATTAGGTCCCAAGCTTGATCTTCTCATTTTGCCATTAAAGCTCCTCCAGCAGCAGCATCGATTGTGGTTCTCATCAGTCCAGAAAGTCCATTGTAGAAAGTCTGGACTTGAAGCCATTTTGGAATCTCATGGTGAGGACATTTCCGGAGCAATTCTTTGTATCTCTCCCAAGCTTCGTACAGAGATTCTGAATCTTGCTGTACAAAGGATGTGATGTCATTTCTCAACTTTGCAGTTCTGGCTGGTGGAAAGTATTTTGCAAGGAATTTTGTAGCAAGAGTGTTCCAGGTTGTGATTGATCCTGCTGGTAGTGAATGTAGCCATGTTTTTGCTCTGTCTTTCAGGGAATATGGGAAAACTCTCAACCTCATAGCTTCTTCAGCTCCTCGGTTGTAATTGAACGTGCCGCAGACTTCCAGGAAGTTGCTGATGTGGGCATTAGGATCTTCAGTTGCATTTCCCCCAAACTGAACTGTTTGCTGAATCATCTGAATGCAAGTTTTGATATCACCTGCATTTGCTGGTAAAGGAGGAAGTACAATACATGAAATGAGGCATCTACCACCGGAATGGTTCTATCTCGAATGGGAATTGGTGGTGCAACCTCCAAAGGTTCAGGTTCCATGTTGACTAAAGCTTCTTGGCCTTCTCTCGCCTTTCCCTTCTCAACTGTCTGATAGTTCTTTCAATTTCTGGGTCAAGCGGTCGGAATTCAAAGCTTCTGGTTCGTCTCATGAAGTTTCTTGAGAATCTGAAATACAAGAAAACAAAAACAATAAGTAAAAAGAAATTAGATACAAGTAAAAGTATCTAACCCTTAAACTAATAATAAAAGATAACTAAGTCCCCGCAACGGCGCCAAAAACTTGACCGGCGTAAACACACACGTATAACGCAAGCGTACGTATCGTTCAAGTAGTATAAAAAGTATCGATCCCACGAGGACTTAAAACCTTTTTGTTATCAATTTATTGGGCCAAATGATTACCAGTATCTAACAAGTTGTTTGATTGATTTGGAATGACGACGATTCTAAATTTAAAGACAAATAAATAAAATTGCTTAAAAGTAGATTTTAAGGAAATTCAATATTAAAAACTATCCAGGGTTGTGATTTATTTCAATATTATTTAAAAGATGAAGTAGTTATCTTATAGTTGGGTAAAATATCAATTTATTAACCTGGAACACTAACTTATGTAAAGGCCTCTTCCGATGGTCAATTACAAATACCCAGTATAACCCAATTGAACCATATTCCTATGTCAACCACATTACCTGGATTCATTAAGTCTAAGTCCCAATTATGGCTACCCCCGCCCTACAGGTATATTCCTATCCTGTAAGGAAATCTATTAAAGGGTTATTTATCCTCAAGGAAGATCGTGGGCTATTGAGTCTAAGGTCTTAAACTTAAAATCCCTATGTCTAGTTCATTTTAAGTTTACCTAATCAATTTAATTAATGGCCAGTTAATTAAAGAGCTTTAAGATTAAGACTCAATAAATAAATCTTTAATTTACCCAAACTATAATTTAACCCTTATAAACCAGTTTAATTGAAATTCATCACAACCCTAGATAACTAACTTAGCTACGACACATAACTAGGGCTAAAAACTTAAAAGACTTAAAATAAAATTGCATAAAGTAAATGTAGTAAAATAACTGCTGAAAGTAAATTAAAATAAAATTGCTAAGGTAAAAAGGAATTACTTCTACTATATACTAATTAGATTTCTCCCATAATATAATATAAGCTTTGCAAAACATTTTCATCCAGCCATATAGGCGGTATTTTGATTTAATTAGTTTAAAAACAACCAGCCATAAAGGCGGAATCATTTTAAAAACAACCAGCCATAAAGGCGGAATCAAAATAACCAGCCATATAGGCGGAATGAAAATAAACCAGCCATAAAGGCGGAACTTAAATAAACCAGCCATAAAGGCGGAATTTAAAATAAACCAGCCATAAAGGCGGAATATGAATTTTATTACCCACCGACCAATCTGGCGGTATCCTGATTAAGTCAATTTAAAACTTGAATATATTATAATTATGGGAGAATAATCTAAGAAGTAATAGTAAAAGAATTACCTTTTACCTTAACAGAGGGAAGTTACCTCCTCATAATGAGTAGTAAAAACTGTAAAATAAAGAAAGTAAATTATATTATTACAGAACTTAGTTAAAAATTACAAAAACTAAATAAAAAGAACTTAGAGAGAGAGAAACTCCCTAATTACATAGGATTTGGGAGAGGAAATGGTACAACAAAAACTGAAATTTCGGGCTCTATTTATAGGCGTCTATAAGGGGTCAGCGTCGCGACGCCGAGAATAAGGCGTGCGTCGCGACGCCAGCTACAGTAACAAACGTGGCTCAATCCTGGCTTGACACGTGGCGAGGCGGCAAAGAGATAAGATGACGTGGCACTGTTCATGACGTCATCGCTTACGTCATCATGATTTGAGATTGTCGGCAACGTCTGATATTGACACGTGGCATCGGCGCATGTTAGCAAATCGTTGAGATGTCGACACGTGGCAAGGCGCACGATAGCGAAGATGATGATTGTCGGCACCGTAGGATGATGAAACGTGGCAGCGCACGTTAGCAAGTCTTCTGTGATGGTGACACGTGGCACGGCGCACGTTAGCAAAGTCAAACTTTTCAAATTGTTGACCCGTTGACCACGGCGCATTTTAGCAAGTTCGGCGCAGGCTGGGCGTCGCGACGCCAAAGCTATGCGCGGCGCGACGCGATGAAGACTGAAATATTCCAGTTGGTGCATTTTTGTCCGGATTTGCCCCAAATTGCCTCCAGTGCTGTCCAAACTTTATTTATCTGCAAAATAACAACAAAACACATCAAAACGTTCATAAATCTCGAGAAACAATACAAAACATTAGGTCAAATGAGTGAGAAATAGTGGTATAAATACCACTCATCAATCACCTGGAGTCAAAGTCATAGTTAGTCGGGATGTTATATTCAATGAACTTTATTTTCCTTGTAAATCTACTAACAAGAATGCAGATGCCTTAGAAAAGGATCTAGCAGATTTTGATCTTGCAGGTGGAGCTCAGATGCAGGTGGAGCCAGGGACATCAAGGACCACTGATCAAGTTGGTGACATGTCAGGCACAGAGACATCTGAGGACACCCAGCCTAGGAGGAATAACCTGGAGGAAAACAGAAATGAAGTAGCAGAGATACAAGAACAAAGTGAAGAAGACACAGTAGATCAAGTGGATCAAACTGAGCAGCATGATGAAACACCACAAGACACATTGGCCAACTACCAGCTAGCAAGAGACAGAAGTAGGAGGCATGTAAGGCCTCCTACCAGGTATGATTACTCAACTAATGATTTGTATTTCTGTGCATTAATATCAAGTCATGAAATTAATGGGATTGAGCCTGCTAGCTTAGGAGAGGCATTAAAGTCTACCCATAAACTTGAATGGGAAGTGGCTATGGAAGAGGAGATGTTTTCTCTTAGTACTAGACCTGAGGTGATTAAAATGGAAAATGTATCTTATGCAAATGTGATTGGTTCTGTGATGTATGCCATGATTAGTACTAGACCTGACTTGTCTTATGTTGTATCTTTATTAAGTAGGTTTATGTCTAATCCAGGTGGACCACACTGGAGTGTTTTACAATGGTTTTTAAGATACTTGAATACTACTATTGATTATGACTTATGTTTTAACAAATCTAACACTTTAGATTTGGTAGGGTATGTTGATTCTGATTTTGCAGGTGACAGAGACTCGAGAAAGTCAACTACAGCTTACTATTTCACACTTGGTGGAAATTGCATCAGCTGGAAGTCAAGCATGCAACCGTTGGTCACACTCTCAACTACCGAAGCGGAGTATATAGCCATAACTGATGTGTTCAATGAAGCAATTTGGCTTCAGGGTATCTTAACCGAAATACAACAGCTGCAGGGTAAGACAGTTGTGTATTCTGACAGTCAGAGTGCAATACATCTGAGCAAGAATCCAGTACATCATGAGAGAACCAAGCATGTGGATGTGAAGTATCATTTTGTGCGGGAAATCATCTCAAGTGGTAAGATTGAGATTAAGAAGGTTCCAACTGAAGACAACCCATCTGACATGGGGACAAAAATTATGACTGCAACAAAACTCTTCCACTGCATGAAGCTGTTGCAAGTGGGGGTTGGCTGACCTTGCAGCCGACATGATCGATGATGGAAGTAGGTGAGTTTGTTGTGCTATCTTGGCCTTAATATGTCATTGTGTATGATTGTGAGTGATGGATGTTTTTGGGCTTCAAGGTGGAGATTGTAAAATGTGAAGCCTTATCATCCGTTGGATAAGGGACACGTGGCGCAATCCTTGCCGTTGTCCCAATTACTTCAATTTTCCAATCATATATAAATGGTGCTTAGGTTGAGAATTAGTTAAGGTTTTCATTAATTGTTTTTCCTTACTTTTGGCTAAGTGTTAAGCCTATTTCCTAGTCCAAGTTAGTGTAATCTTCAATTGGGAATTTGAGAGATTGACACTTTTAGAGATTAGGGTTTATTGTGAGATTTGGGGAAATTATTGTTTGTAAATGGATTCAAGATTCTTGTGTAATCTTGAAATTGATTAGTGCAGCGAGCTCCTTGTTCCGGAGTTCAACGTGGATGTAGTCGGGAATTTTTCCGGCGAACCACGGTAAAAATCTTGCATTCTTGATTGTCGATTGATTGGTTTGACGAATGATTTAGGGTGAAAAATCAACAATTGGTATCAGAGCTATTGGAAAAAGTCCAGTGGGCCGAGAGGAGTGATCTGTGACTGAAGATCAAAGCCCAAGACTCAGCCTTTCATTCGGTAAAGCAAAAACCGAGAGACGAGAGCAAGATTGAGGGATTGGTGGACCACAGCCAAAACCAGAAGAGGCAAAACAAGATCCTCCAAGGCTTGGGATTGCCGATTTCAAGAACAATGCGGCAAAAAGGAAATCCCTAAAATCTGCTTAATTGAAGAACTCAATCGAAAGAAACAGAGCGATCGACGCAAATCAAAAACACAGAGCCATCGACGAAATCAAGATCAGATCACAACCAGAGTCGCCGATCAAGACTCGAAAAACAAACAAGATTTGCCGATCAAAAATTTGAAGAAACCCCATTGATGCCGTGAACAAGAATCAGGGGCTGCGGTGAAACAGAATCAGAAGCCGCCGTGAACAAATTCAAACTACCGAGAAGATCAGCACTGCCGCGAACAAGTCCAAGCTGCCGTGAACAAAGATCAGTGCTGCTCTGAACAAAGATCGCTGCCGCCGATTAGCAGACCAAGATCCAAGGGAATAACCGACCAAGATTAGGGTTGCTTATTACAAGAATTGGATTGCAGATCAAAATTACAGAGGCCGTCGCCGTTCAACTGTGTCGCGGATCTCTTTTCTTTTGTTTCTTTGATTTAAAGATCAAACGAGAAACTGCCCCTGAGTGCAGGGCAGAGCTGCCGTGACCAAGAAACGGTGTTGCGCATAGACTGAGCGAGGAACGAATAATCCCTTATCAACAAGGTTGCGGGTAGACTCATTTCAGATGGATGAGACCCTAACAAGCACCCCGGCGGAAACATATGATGAGTTATAGAAACATAAAACATGCAACAAGCGTCGGGGCAGAAACATATCATCAATCGATCATTTCAGCGGAAATATATAGATAGTTCAGAAATCATAAAAACATTAAACAAGCGCTGAGACGGAAATATATAATCATCATGCATATTTTTCATCAATTTAAAATCTCAAAACTTGAAAAGAATTTTAAAGCATAAGTCAAGAAAACATAAAACAATGCATGCATCACTGATTTTAGGATTTGGCTGGTATTCCTTTGGTTCGCTAAAGGAATTTGAGGTTTCTACGATGATTTTTTTTTTTTTTTTATAGAGGTAACTTAATTAGAATATGAATCATGGAATGTGCTTCGAAAATTCACTGCAATTAATTGAGATGGAATTTAAGGCTGAAATTTTAATAGAACGAACCTTCATGTGTCTAGTTTATGTCGATTTTTACAGATCTCATTTTCGATTTTGGAAACTTAAGTTCTAAGCTGAATTTCAGGGGTGATTAGAAAAAGAAAAATGGGTGTATTCGTATAAGGTCACCCAACTTCAAAATTTCGGATTGGCTTCATGCTAAGTCCAAAAATTTTTATTTTTGGATATGTTATTCTCTTATATCTCTATTTTATTCAGAATTTTATGATTCATCATTTGGACATCAAAAACTCAAGTTACAGCCTATTATTTATGACTTATCTAGAATGTAACTTTGTTAAAGCTTACTGCCCAACATACTAATTTCATCACTCTCTTAACTTAATTTAATTAGGCCACTGCTACTAGATTTTTCAGCATATAAAATACATAAACAATCCTTTAAACTTCAATCTCTATATTCAAGAACCAACCTCAATCCCCAACCTCTTATATACTATTAGATCAAAACATGCATACTAGAGCCTTAAAAGTTTCAACACTAAATCAAATTATTCTCATAATACACATCATTTCTAGCACAATTCATCATTAATTTCCATCAAAGCAACACCAGCTCATACACATCCGGCCCCTTTTTACATGCAATGCACAATTCCATTCTTATATTATCATGAAATGCACAATCATGCATGCTGGCAACTTAATCAAAGCTAATTAAGCAATTCCAAATCCTATAGTTCATTAGATGCGAATTTGAGGCTTCTAAAATTCATGTTCAAAACTGAAACTAGAAGAGGGGAAGATGATAGAGAGCTTACTTGCATGGAGGGAGCTTGAACTCATCAATTTTTTCCTTCACCACTTGGCATGAGAAAGAAGAAATTTTGAAGTTATTTTTGGAGTCAAAACTGTGACTTGAGGAAGAAGAGAAGATGATGAATAGTTCCTGCTATTTATAGTGTTTATGAGAGATTTTTGTTTGTAAATGAATGGTCTAAAACTCACCACATCACTCATTTCTAGTAAATTCCTGAATTTCACTGCAGCAGTCACGAACATCACGATTGTTTACCTGCTTCGGTTTCGAATTTAGAAAAATGTACAACACGAAAGTTGTAGGTTTCGATCTTAGCTTTCCGACGATATAAAATTCATAAAAATCAGAGTTCGTGAAAAGTTATGCTCCAAATACTAAGGGATGTCTGGATTTTACCTTGGAATAAATTTTGTATCGGAACTGCGAGAATTTTTCCGAATGTTCAAAAAGTCCTTCCATGAACTCATACATGCTTAAACATGATTTTTATCATATATCATGTCTCCGATAACGTAGTAGTTGTCGGCCTCTGGTAACGTACAAGTCGCCGGATTACCAGATGTTACATTTATCCGACCCTTTTTAAAAAAAATTAAAAAAAATAAATAAAAGGCATACAAATATAAAATACATTCACATTATATGCAAAGACAATTCACAAATACATCAAAAGTTTTATCGATAAATTAACAATTCAAATGCTACAAACATATTAATATATATATATATATATACACTATGATTTAATTCTTTTATTTCCTTATTTTAATTTATAATTTATTTATTTTATTCTTTTATTTTTTTTAATCTCATTTATTTTTTTCTTTATATTTATACTTTTTCCTCTTTTACTTATTTAATAAATCTTATATTTCTTTTGTTTATTTTTTGTTTCTTTACTTATTTAATTTTCTTTTGATTCTTTATTAATTTATTTAATAATATTTATGTATAATAGAAAATTTTCTTTTTTATATTAGCAATAATTCTTCATTTGTGACTAAACCGATTATATGTATAGCTTGCGAACAAATATTTTTTCAAATGAAAAGTCTCTTAGATCAATTTTATTTTAACCATATTTAGAGAAGTGTACATGTAAAAATACACAAAAAGAAATACATGAATATATATATATATATAAATAATTTATGCTGCCTCCAAAATCTCATTCTGACGTAATTTATGATATACTCATTAGTTCGTGCAATCTGATAAATAAAGCAGAAAAAAGATAAATATGATAAATAAAAAGATATAAATCTTATATATTATTTAATAGCCCTAATATATTTATTCTCTTTTATTTGCTTACTAAATCTTATATATTTTTATTTGTTGTTATTTATGTAGTGTTAAATAAATTAATAAATAATCAAAAGAAAAATAAATAATTAAAATAGAAAATATTTATGAGATAAAAAAAATAAAAGAATTAAATCAAAAAAGAGTTAAATAATTATATTAGAAAGTAAAATAAGGAAATAAAATAACTAAATAAAATATTAATTTATTTAAAGGAATATGGGTACTATTGTCATTTAAAAATTAAAACAAGAAACTCAAAAAAGTCATTTATTTAAATAAAATAATTTATTTTTAAAAAAAAAAAAGAAAAAGAAAAATCATTTATTTAAATGACGAAGGGCGTTATTATAAATTGAGAGAGAGGTGGGGGAAAACACCTCTCCTACACTATGAAAATTGAATTTCTTTCTCATTCATGGATGTAGTATGATTGAGGAGTGAACCATCTTAAATTATGGTGTTTTGCTCCATCTAGGCACGTTAATGGGTCGGATCAGGTCGGATTTTTTTGAATTTTGTGAGAGCTGATCGAGTCGGTTCGTCAGGTCGGTTAATAAAAGAATTTTTAAATGTATTAATTATTTTGAAATATAAATATTAGTTATTTTATATCCAAAAAATTATCATATGTATAAAATTTTAAGACAACAAGAGTAATAAACAAATGAAATAATAATAAAATTTTAAAAAAAATAATAAGATTTTTAGAAAAATAATAAAATTCTTATAATATCGGGTCAGATTTAATATCAAACTGTGACCCAACCGTAAATATTAGGTCAGGTCGGGTTGATCCGAAAAAGTAATTTTTTAAAAACCCGAACAGATCGGGTTGAATCTAGTCACGAATTGACCCGAAAATTTGTACACCCTTAGGCCTCCCTTAGGCCTCCATCTATATTTTCTGTTTATTATTTTGAAACGCCCAATATCACAAGGGTTTGTTCAATGAGTAAGAGTATATAATAATATCGGGTCAGATTTCAATCTCATGATATATAATAATATTATTTTCCGCGGAAAAAAATTCAATTACGTTTCAATTGATATAAAAGATTCTTTAAATTTTCTTCTTTCCATTTCGTACGAATATGACATTGGAGAAACTAAATATAACATTTTGTGTCCGGAAGAAAAAAAAAAGGAATAGTAAAAATGAAACCAAAAAGATTAATGATAATTTAAAGTTCACACTACTCTCTTTGCAATTAGTACTCATATAGCAATACTTTTGGTTAAGTTTCTCACTTAGTCAAGACGTTCCTACTCCATAAATTGTTGGAAAAATGCTTATAAATAAGCATTTTGAGGCTCAATTTTAAGCGTGGTCCACTTCGTGTTAGTGGTTGTTATTGAATGATTCGGATACTTCTCCGTGAGTACTTCGAAATGGTATATTCATATGCTTAAAATGGTGCTTGGGTGAATGAGAAATTGTTGCTCAAAGTTCACCCATTGGTGTTGGAAAATCAAGAGAAGTTAGCTTGTCCCATATGGGAAAGCTATAGAGGGAAAATTGTGCTTATATATGATTGCTCATATGTAGATGGGTAAGAGTTATAAGGATAGAGGCTCTCTCTAGAGTTCATAAGACAGTGACACAACATACACTGGTTCCTTTCGTTTTTCTTTCTTTTCGTTTTTTGGGAAGAGTTCAAACGCTTTAGTGATTCGTTGGATACGAGTTCGGTGGTGCCCTTACTCGTACGGTTTTCGTTGTATCCTGGGAAACAATCGTCTCGTGTTCTACTGCACCTAAAGTGGGAGGCGAATTTGTTTTAAGGAAATTGTTGGCATCAACAAGCTTCGAAATTCTCTCTGTTTCGTTCAATACTGCACTGCCCCCGTACTGAATTATTCCTGTCGCTGGTTCATAGCTGCTCAGCTGTGTTAGCTCCTGTAGCTGTGTTATTTTCATTATTGTTATTCAGTTATTACCGATACTTTATTGTACCATCTGTGTTCTGTTTTACTGTTGTTCATTGTCCTTTGTAAGAACACAGTAACCAAATATAATTGTAATAGTCTTAAAACAAGTTCAACTCTGTGGATATGGAAAACAGTTCAAACACAGTAGATGTTGTGGCAGCCCCTATGGCTGGCCAAATTGCAATGGCAGCCTATTCGGCTGGCCAGAATATTGTGGCAGCCCCCGTGGCTGGCCAAAGTGTAGTGGCAGCCTCTTTGGCTGGCCAAATTGCTTCAGCCTCTGGGATTAATATGGCAGCCGCTGTGGCTGGCCAAGGTGTTGCTGCCTCTGTGGCTAGACAACCTGTTGGACATGTGAGTCATGTCAATCCTGCTGCAGAAAAACATGAAAAATTCAGTGGACATAATTTTAAACGGTGGCAACAGAAAATGTTTTTCTACTTGACCACGTTGAAATTTGCGAGGTTTCTAAAGGAAGATGCTCATGTACCCGTGGAGGGTGAGATTGATATCCAAGTGATCAGTGCGATCGATGCTTGGAAACATTCTGAATTCCTATGTAGGAATTATGTGCTGAATGGGCTGAGTGATTCTTTGTACAGTGTGTATGCCAGGGTGAAAACAGCAAAAGGGCTTTGGGAATCTTTAGACCGAAAATATAAAACTGAGGATGCCGGTACTAAGAAATTTGTCGTAGGCCGTTTCCTAGATTTTAAGATGGTTGATTCCAAAACTGTGTTAAGTCAAGTACAAGAATTGCAAATTATTCTAGCAGAAATTCATGTTGAGGGGATGGTTTTAAGTGAAACCTTCCAAGTAGCCTCGATAATTGAAAAACTACCACCTGGTTGGAAAGATTTCAAGAATTATTTAAAGCATAAGCGAAAAGAAATGAGCATTGAAGACTTGGTTCTTAAGCTTAGAATTGAGGAAGATTACAGAGTATCTGACAAGAGAAGAATAACTCATGAGGCCAAAGCAAATGTTGTTGAACATGGCCATAAGAACAAGAACCCTAAGAACAAAGGGTCAAAGATGGGCCCTAAATGAGGAGTTTCCAAGAAATCCAAATTTCAAGGAAGATGCTTCAACTGTGACAAAATGGGTCACAAGTCTTCTGAGTGCAGACTGCCGAAGAAGAAAAAGAATCAAAAGGCTAATGTGATGGAAAACATGACTCAAGATGTTTCAGACATTAACCTTTCAGCTGTGGTTTCTGAGGTGAATCTGGTGGGTTCTAACCCAAGAGAGTGGTGGATTGACACTGGTGCCACTCGACATGTGTGCTCGGACAAGAACATGTTTTCTTCATTTGAGCCTACTGGTAATGGGGAAAAATTATACATGGGAAATTCAGCAACATCTGAGATTAAAGGTCAAGGCAAGGTGATTCTGAAGATGACCTCTGGGAAAGAGTTGACTTTGAACAACGTTCTGTATGTACCAGAAATACGGAAGAATCTTGTGTCTGGATCACTTCTGAACAAGCACGGATTCCGGATGGTGTTCGAGTCTGATAAAATAGTTTTAACTAAAAATGGGATGTATGTGGGAAAATGGTATGTAACTGATGAGCTCTTTAAGCTCAATGTAATGGTTGTTAAACCTAAGAATATCAATAAAGCTAGTTCTTCTGCTTATATTGTTGAGTACTCTAATCTATGGCATGGTAGATTAGGACATGTTAATTTTAATTCATTACGGAAATTAATTAACATAAACCACATTCCCAATTTTAAAATTGATAACAAACATAAGTGTGATACTTGTGTTGAGGCAAAACTAACTAGATCATCTTTTCATAGTATTGAAAGAAACTCTGAACCACTTGATCTAATACATACCGATGTATGTGATTTTAATTCAATACAATCAAGAGGTGGTAATAAATATTTTATTACCTTTATTGATGATTGCACGAGATTTTGCTATGTGTATTTGATGAAAAGCAAGGACGAAGCTATAGAGAAATTTATTCTTTATAAGAATGAAGTTGAGAACCAACTGAATAAAAGAATTAAGGAGTTAAGAAGTGATCGTGGTGGTGAGTATGTTTTTCCTTTTGTATCACTTTGTGAACAAAATGGAATCATACATCAAACCACAGCTCCTTATTCACCCCAATCCAATGGGATTGCAGAACGTAAGAATCGTACCTTGAAAGAGATGATGAACGCTATGTTAATTAGCTCTGGCTTACCTCAGAATATGTGGGGAGAAGCTGTTTTATCAGCTAATTACCTTTTAAATAAGGTACCACGGAAAGAAGCAGGAAAAACTCCTTATGAAATGTGGAAAGGAAAAGTATCTTCCTATAAATTTCTTCGAGTGTAGGGGTGTCTTGCCAAGGTAGTCATTCCTCCACCTAAGAAGGTGAAGATAGGACCAAAAACTGTTGATTGCATCTTCATAGGATATGCACATAACAGTAATGCTTATCGATTTCTTGTGCATGAGTCTAATATGCCAGATATTCACAAGAATATGATAATGGAGTCGAGGAATGCATCTTTTTTCGAATACGTTTTTCCTTGTAAAACTAGTTCGAATTCAAATGTGCACAAACGGGTACATGAGACTATCATTGAAGATAGTCAGGACCGAGAACAAATAAATGTTCCGGAGGATCAACAAGTTGTTGAACTTGAACCAAGACGTAGCAAAAGAGCTAGAACGAAAAATCATTTGGTCCAGATTTTTTGACATTTTTGCTAGAAAATGATCCTCAAAGCTATAACGAAGCTGTAAGGTCAGTTGATGGTGCTTTGTGGAAAGATGCCATCAATAGTGAAATTGAATCCATCTTACAAAATCACACATGGGAGTTAGTGGATCTTCCTTCAGGATGTAAACCGTTAGGGTCCAAGTGGATTTTCAAAAAGAAAATGAAGGCAGATGGATCAATTGACAAGTACAAAGCAAGACTTGTAATTAAATGTTACAGACAACGTGAAGGTCTTGATTACTTTGATACTTATTCTCCTGTAACGAGAATAAATTCCATAAGGATGATACTAGCGATTGCAGCTTTGCGCAATCTTGAGGTACATCAGATGGATGTGAAAACAGCCTTTCTGAATGGAGATTTAGATGAAGAAATCTACATGGAACAACCTGAAGGCTTTATAGCTCCAGGACAAGGAAAGAAAGTCTGTAAGTTAGTTAAATCCTTGTATGGATTGAAACAAGCTCCGAAACAGTGGCATAAAAAGTTTGATGACACCATGTTGGCAAATGGTTTCAAAATCAATGAATGTGATAAATGCATTTATGTCAGAGAGACAGAAGTTGGCTATGTCATTTTATGTCTCTACGTTGATGACATATTGATTGTCGGGAGTAATATTAAAATGGTGAAATCTACCAAGAATATGCTAAAATCTAAGTTTGACATGAAAGACATGGGTCTAGCAGATGTCATTCTGGGAATAAAGATCTCGAGAAGTTCAGATGGACTTATTCTTGATCAGTCGCACTATGTGGACAAGATTCTTGGTAAATTCAACAATGATGATTCTGTTGTGGCTAGAACTTCTTTAGATGTGAGTCTACACCTATCAAAGAATAGGGGAGATGGTATATCTCAAGTAGAATACTCTAGAGTTATCGGGAGTTTGATGTACCTATCGAGTTGTACAAGGCCTGATATAGCCTGTACAGTAAACAAGCTCATCAGATATACGAGTAATCTAGGGGTTGATCACTGGAAAGCAATAGTGAGAGTACTTAGGTACTTACGTTTTACTCGTAATTATGGGTTGCACTATCATAGATATCCAGCTGTAGTCGAAGGATACAGTGATGCTAATTGGATATCTGATATGAAAGACTCAAAGTCTACCAGTGGCTATGTGTTTACGCTAGCAGGTGCAGCTATATCGTGGAAATCCTCCAAACAGACTGTGATAGCCAGATCTACAATGGAATCAAAATTCATTGCATTAGACAAGTGTGCTGAAGAAGCAGAATGACTTCGAAATTTTCTAGAGGATATTCCAAGTTGGCCTAAGCCAGTGCCAGCAATTTGCATTCATTGCGATAGTCAATCTGCAATTGGAAGGGCACATAACAATATGTATAATGGTAAGTCTAGACATATTCGTCGTAGACACAATACCGTTAGACAATTACTCTCTACTGGAGTTATTTCGATTGACTATGTAAAGTCAAAGGATAATATTGCGGATCCGCTAACCAAATGGTTAAATAGAGAGTTGGTTGTGAAATCATCGAGGGGAATGGGACTAAAGCCCATTAGATAAATGTTTATTACGAAGGAAAACCCAACCTTGTTGACTGGAGATCCCAAGATCTAGGTTCAATGGGACAACCTACTCGTAAAAGACATAATTGGTTCACTGTGGGGGGTTTACCCTCTAGTCCATTCCTATGGTGAAATGAAATAGTGATGCTTGTATGGATTGAGGTTAAGCAAAGGCTTTTAATGATTCTTATGCGCCGGGAATCCGAGCAGAGTATTACGAGATGCTCTTAAATAAGAAATCACCTATGTGAGAGAGAAGTGGGGCCGCTTCAAAGGGAATTGTACGGGGCACAATTCTTAGAAACTCTTGCAGAACCAGGTTGATGTTCATGGCCAAAATGAGCATAACAATGAGAACTCAGATGTGTTAGGTAAAACATCTGTGTGATATATGTTCTCCATTTACATGAACGGCAGTACAGTTTAATGACATCGCGTCCACTGTCAGCCAGTAAATGAGATATATTTTCACAAGGGAAGGTTCAAAGGCTGAGGCCTACCTATCCTATGCAGGTGTTGAACCGTTGAACTCTTCTAGGTCAAAATAAAATGTTTTATAAAATAATTTTATTCGACGTTTTTCGCCAATTTCATTCATGTGGGGGATTGTTGGAAAAATGCTTATAAGTAAGCATTTTGAGGCTCAATTTTAAGCGTGGTCCACTTCGTGTTAGTGGTTGTTATTGAATGATTCAGATATTCCTCCGTGAGTACTTCGAAATGGTTGGGTGAATGAGAAATTGTTGCTCAAAGTTCACCCATTGATGTTGGAAAATCAAGAGAAGTTAGTTTGTCCCATATGGGAAAGCTATAGAGGGAAAATTGTGCTTATATATGATTGCTCATATGTAGATGGGTAAGAGTTATAAGGATATAGGTTCTCTCTACGTACGCGAGGGGGGGTGCAAATCAAATCCGAATCAAGCTTGGCTCGTATGCACCCGCGTGTCCTGCGTACACGAATGCCGGACCAAATTGTGCGGGCCTGGCCCAACCAATTTTTGCATGTCTCTTTAATTTTTCCAAGCCTTTTAAAGTTCCATAACATTTGAATTAATGATATTAATCAACTTGGTGGTTACAAGCAATGGAAGGTCTCCCACTCATGTGATTAATTGACATGTTAATTTCTTTTATTTGAGATGTGATTCCGTTTTTGTGGAGACACAATACAAGTGATTGGTCCTTGATAGTCATCCATAAAAATAGATACTGTACTTTTTGATAAAATAATAACCATCAAGTAATAGCCTCAATTATGTTTTATAAAAATACAACTATGTTGCCATGTTGGTCTACATGAGCTAAAACATCACATAAATTTGAAAATAAAAAAGTTTTATTTTATTTGAAATTTATTTTTGAGCAGATTTATCTAATTTTGGAGTCGATATTCGAAAATTGTTTATTGTCGGAAAATTGCACAAGGTTGAGCTTAGATTTTTATTTGTAATATTAAAAAAAAAAGGATTTCATACTAAATTTTTGTTTAATATACCTTTCCAAGAATTTGAATTCAGTAGTGAGATAATATGTGTTAAATTTTTCATTATATATATATATATATAAAGCTCAGTACAAAGTTAAACTCACCGCCAAATGCAAATCCGCTTTTCAAATAGAATTTCTTCAAGTATACATTTTACTGTAAGATTTTCTTCTAAGTATAAATTATTTTAGTAAACAAATTTTTTAAAATTATACATGTTATGAAATGAACAAAATAATCTTATGAAATAAATTAAAAAAATATTCTAAACAATTTAACTCTTTAAAAAAAATGACAATCTCTACTTCCCAAAAAGCTAAAATTTGAGCTGTTTCCACTATAGGTAAAATATTCTTTTCAATAGTCAATTTTTACACTCAAATGATCAAATAAAACAAAAAAGAATTGAAAAGAATTTTTGATATTAAAAAAACTTTTTCAATAAGTAGAGAAGCCATACTAACCAAATACTTCAGGATAAGGCTTCAAAAAATAAATGATCTAGAGTTTGGGTATAATATTGGTTTAATATTTCTGAGGAAAAGGAAATTCTAGGAAAATAGTATTTAAGAGAAATTTCTTACATAATTTCTAAGAAAATGTTGAAGGCAGTGGCTAGATATTTTGTGTAGAATTTAAAAAAGTTAGCTACAAAATGATAACAAAATGATATTGTATTGCTAATAGCCAAGTTCATATTCATTTATTGTAAACACACATTTTGCCCTTAAATTTTATTTACTTAATTAAGTGCATTATAATATCAAAATATTAGCCTCTCTACTTGCTTCTCAGAAACTTAAAAAGTGAAATTAAAGTAATTAGTTCTTTTTCTTTTCTTCACAAATAAATACAAGCATCATCTAAATTAGAATCTTATTGGATGCTGCGTAACAGGTTTAATAATTATAAGATAAATGGTCTTTTATTTCCTATTTCAAATTGTATTATTTTTCTTATGGTATGATTGGAAGTGTATACTCTTTCCTTAATCAGATTTTCTTAATAGACTTACCTTTTAATGATTTAACTAGATCGGTACCTCCATTTTTGCAGCTTTTTAGGCTAGGCCGTCTTTTTTTGGAATCGTTGGAAATCCCGCTATCAAACCACTCATTCCGGACTTAAGCAGAGCAGATAAAACCTCCGGCTATCCCAGACTCTTACAAAAAAACACACTTCTTGAATTCGAACCCAGAATCTCAAAATGAAATCTTGAACCCTACACTAGCAAGACACGGCACACGCCCCTGTGGGACTCCATTTATTCTTTTGTTGTATTGTTATCAAATATTTTTTAACAAAATCTTAGGTGTAAATTTAATTGGAATGTAAGTTTTTTACTTTGAGAGATTATAATAAAAAAAAAATTAATAATAATAAATACAAGCACCACCGTTTACACCATCACCAGTTCAACACCCATGAGCTCATATGAACATTTATCCAATATGAACTTCCACATATTTTAGATTACATATTTGTAATAAAAATAATATAAACTCGATTAGGCTATCACTTAAAAATTTTAAGAGACCAATAGTGGTAAGGTTGGTGGAGTATCAGGATTCGAGATGAAAAATTTTCCCGAATGAAAAATCGGGTAGAAAATCATGGTGAATTTTTTTCTAGACTAAAATATTAGGCCGAGATTCACAATGATATTTCGTCTTGAATCCATTATGTGACATAACCTATTGCTTAAAAAATCTCGATTTCTATTCGGGATCTTATATTATTATATTGTATATGATTGTATAAAGTACCTAGTCTATGTATATTTTCTTGTGGTTCATGTATTAAAATAATTTTATGAAATGTGTGTGGATGCATATTGATAAGATGAAAAATTATTAAGATAAGAAAACTGGTACTTCTCTAGCTACAGTCAGTTGTTTAGGTGGTAGTGAAATTTATCATTTGCCCGTAATCTTCCCGGATTGAGGATGTTACATATATACAAGATTCAGAATAATTTTTTCATTTCAGTTAAAAAATTCGGTAAGAATTGAGGATGATTTTTTGTCCTAATTATAAACTAATTGTCAGTCCTAGATAATGGGGATTATAACAAATAAACCATAAACAATAGTACTATAGTAGGCTATGACAAAAAAAATACAAAACATGAAGGAGTCGAACATAAAATTCACATTAAATGGGTAAAATTTCAAAACATGAAGGAGTCAAACATAAGATTCGCATTAAATGGGTAAAATTTCAACACTCCTTTAATTTTCAAGAATTCTTTTTCGACCTAGGTAGCATGCGAATTCGCCACACGACAGGGTTTCAGCAGACTTAATCATGTTACTTGATATCTCAGCCAACAACACATGAGCAATATTTCAGCCGACGTTGCTTCATATTATGCAGTACCCCAGTAGAGAAGTCTCGCTAGTCTACACATGACTGATTCATTCTTAATAAGGAAATTAAATATTTGGATTGAGACATAACACCTAATAACACAGTGATATAATCAAAATATGAAAATACCATAGGGATTACACATAATCCTGGATATCTATGCGCACATAATTTGACCCTGATTTAACTATCATTTCCTAAATAGGCTTGAAATACAACTCTTTCCAAGGAATCATAATTTGACTTAAAAGCTACTTCACAGCCTATAAAACGATAGGGAGTCTAAGGGGTTGGATCATTCAAACTTGTTTTATTTTACAGAATCGCTGGTGCCGCCACCATACAAATTATCGATTGTAAACCGAATTTGAAATTCAACATATACATGGTATGTCCCCACCCATTACTGATCCTTATTCGAACCCCGCTCATATAACGCATTATAAACGTTAAGAGAATATTTTACAGTCCCTCTGGATCTCAATAAAACCTACAAATTATATTCACGTTTTGACTAAGAAATCCAGAAAAGCAAATGCACAGTTTCAACAAGTTTGAAATTTTTTAATTGATACAATTAATAGATGATATTGGAGATTCTACAGCTGCATGAAAAAGACAAACAGGCATGTTTGGCATGTATTAATAATGTAGATAATTAGTGTCTCTTCATGAGAGTAATAATTAGGTAGAATGACGCTTTCATCTTTCTTAAAAGTTATTAATCATTTCGGTCTTTGATAAATTTTTACTACTCTATTTTATTCTTGGTCTTAAAATTATAATAAAAAAACATATTATTGAAAGAATAAATATCACCATTTCGTTTTGTAATTAATAATCTGCATCGTTCGGTAGGTTTTCCAACAAAAAAAATGAGTAAATAAATATGGAATTTGGTTACCATCAGTAGTAGTAGAGGATGGTCCCCGTTCAATTAAAAAATTTATTAAAATATATCTTATATATTAAAGAAAAGTCTAGCTTTTTAATTGGATATGTTAGCACCTTTTTTATTGGCATGTGTCTGTGACAAAACAAGTTCAATTGAGTTGTAATCTTTCATGAAGATCTTTGTGCAATTGGACTGGTTTCTGGCTGCTGTGCATCAGACATGCGTTCGTGGTGCGTGTTGGCGACTTGGTCGGATAAATGGATTTTGATGACGTCAACATGAAAGAAGTCTTCGACGTACGAACACGAAGCAATACAAAAAGTGTTGAAGCATATGGGGTGAAGAGCGAGAATATAAAGACTAGCGGCAAATCGAAGATAATGATTAAGAGCTAAATTTTATTGTAAGTGAGTTTACTCAAGTGATCTAAAGCTCTTAGGAATCATACATTTTGCATCACTTGCATTTAAAATGGCTTAGAATGCTAAAAGAATCATTTGCATTTTATTTGCACCAAAATGAACTTCATGCACAAGTGCATCGGCAAATGATCTTCTAAAAACTATCAAACGGTTGAATTAAACTTCAAATGATATACCATTAGATAGATATGTGTCTCTAGTTTGCTACGGTTCAAACGGAACATAATTCCGATGTATAGAACTTTTTCTAGAGTCATTTTACTACAACATGTTCATATGTTCGTTTTCTACATTCATGTCACATTAGAAAAATTCCATAAAATTCATATTAATGTTTTTGGAGCTGAAATTTTTACAAAAGCTAGATCTATGTGTCTAGTTTATGTCGAAATTTACGAATCATGATTTGGAATTTTCTAGAGAGAGTTATGGCCAAAATACCAAGTGTCGTCAGTCTTGACTAGTCATCAGAACTGAAACCAGGGAGCTGAAACCAGGGAGCTCCATGCCGGTTTGCTCGCCGGTCTTCATGCCGGTTTTGGCTGAGAAAAGCATGCTCTCTGGAACCAGGGAGCTCCTCGCCGGTCTCCTCGCCGGTTTGCTTGCCGGTCTAACGGCTAGTTTTTCGAACGTTATATAGCCGTTGGGAGACATTGCAACCCATGCCGGTCCCCTCGCCGGTTTGCTCGCCGGTCTCGCTGTAAGTTGGGGAAAACTTTGTATTTTGTTATAAATAGAACCCCAACTCCTTTGCCTTTGATTAGAGATCTAGAAAACCTTCATATACATTCTCTAAGGCAAACAAAGAGTGATATACACCTTCATATTCATAAACACTCATCCAAGCTCACACACACATCTTCCATATCATTTAGTGAGCTTAGATCACTTGGGTTTGCTCTCACACAATCTTCTTATTATTTGTGAGTGCCCAAGTGTGTTTTAATTCTTCTTTATCAAAAACACTTGTGATTTGTGAAATCTCATCGTTTGGGTAATTTGTAAAGGTTGTGAGTGCACCTACGTAGAAAACTCAATCTGTAAAAGGTTTGGAGTGCGCCTTGGCGGAAAACTCTTGGTTACGAGTGAACCACGGAAAACTCGATTCTAGTGGAAATCTTCAAGCGAGGCTTGGGGGAGTGGACGTAGGCACGTTTGGCCGAACCACTATAAATCGCGGTGTCGTATTTCTCTTTCCCTTAACTTTTACTTATTTGCAAGTTTGATTACATTTATAATATTGATTAGAAACTTGCATATAGGCTATTAATTGGAATAGAGAAAATTGACTAAAACTCCCACTTGGTAATAAGAGCTTAAAATCGGCAAAGATTTTATAATTCCGCATTTATAGCGATAACCCAATTCACCCCCCCTCTTGGGTATAGAGTTTCTTTGTCGCTATTGCTTGTAGGTACTTTCAGTGCGTTCGTTTCAGTGTTCGAACGATTAGCGTTAGTGCTGCGTTCGTTTGTGGGTTCGAACGTGTGGTGTTAGTGGCACGTTCTTTATTGGGTTCGAACAGGAGCATTCCAGAGAGCAAACGTTCGAGGCACGTTCTTGTGGGGTTCGAACGGGAGCATTCCAGAGAGCTCACTTTGCTCCAGTTAAAATAAAAAATATGTACCCTTTTTTATGAAATCAAATTTTACCTTCATTGAATCAATGTTCTGACTACTCAATTAATTACCATAAAAGGCTCGAAATACGAGAATATCAACAGTAATCTGATCTTTAAAGAGGATTATCAGAAACTATATATACAAATCCTTAATTATTTTATGTGAAAGAAGCAGGAAATTTGAAAGTCGGTACTTGAATCATTTGATGATTTTACATGCATGAGCTGTTAATTGACTAAGTGGGTTGACACTATGAATCACATCATCTTTGTTTCCATTTGAAATTTGTGAATTTTAAATAATAAAAAAATTTATGATTAGTTATATTGCCTTGATCTTGGTTGCTAAGTTTCCTTCTTTCTTTCTTTTTTTTTTTCTAAAGTTTGCACATATTTAGGTAGTTGTTTTAGTATTATTTTTTCGTACGGCCGCTATTTATTTTGTTGTCAATTGAAAAAATAGATGAAAGAAAGCAACAATTGAAGACTTTTTTCAACTACTTTTAAATTTGATGCATTTGACTTTTAATCAACTCTTTTGGAGGCCAATGCAGCTTACTCTTGTTGCGTTTGTGAAAGGGCACACCTATAATAAACTTTAAAAAGATAGAAAAATACGTACTCTAATGTATTGTATTTTATCTTTTGTACATTAAATTCTTATTTTTTTGGTCTTTTAGTTCCGTCCAGATGTTAATATCGTGCGGAAGAAATGACCTCAACGAATGAAGAAATCGAGAATAACCTTACATTATAAGAGTAATATTATAAATAAATAATAATGTAAGATTCAGTGCTGGAGTCAAAATTTTGAATCGGTGAAAGTAAAATTTGATTTTCACAAAAAAAAAAATTACACATGCACTTCATTTTAATGGGCCAAATCAAGATTATACCATTAATAAATTAGATTTTTCATTAATTTATTAGAGATATTTTAATAGAATTTCGGATTAAATTGGGTGCTTACCCCTACTCCCATCTTGGGGCTCCACCAATGGTCAAATTATCACAATTGAAAAGAAAAAGAAAGGCTAAGGCATGCCTAAAAAGATAAACAGAAAGTATTAGTATCCTTAAAATCTTATTCGATATACTCAAAAGAAGAAATAATACTTGTGAAAATGAAATAAATAATTACCTTTACTCATCACTCCCCAGTAGCCCAAAAAAAAAAAAAAATCACTGAGAGACTAACAAGTCTTATTGCTCCCAATGTATGGCACTGAGTCAGTCACCCAAATGAGTAAAGGTGGTATAGTATCTCCGTAAATCTCAATCTCGTCCCATTTCGATTATTATTTGGGATGAAAAAATCGCTCTGAATCTCGATCAGTATTTTAAATTGGGACGAAAAATCATCTAGAATTCCGGATCAAATAGTGGGGGATTCCGAATATTAGACTAAAATTTAGGGAAAAAAATTATCTTAAATCCCGATCCAATTTTTTTTAATGACAAATCGTTCCAAATCCCAATCAAAAATTTCTGCTAACCCTTTATTTGTGTGGAAAGAATAACACCCAACACTGCTTGATATATAGTTTTTTACAAGTTGGAAAAACTTTGATTTTCAATTTCCATTTCAAATTTTTCTGCAAATTGTCAATCTATATTTAATTTTTCTCCACATTAATGGTCATAATTCTTGATGGAGGCCTTATTAACACTTTATTTATTGTTCAAACAAATCCTCTTACTGCAGAAATATGTCACCTGATTTTCCAATTTCTTTGCAAGTATGGTTTTTTTATCCTTCAAAATATTAAACACTAAAATCATTAATTATTGAAATTGCCTCAAAGCAATGTGATTCAGTCTTAATCATGTAACCAATCTTTTCTGAGAAAGAGTCTGAATGTGGGATTGTAACTTTTGAAAGATTTTATTTATTCAATTAAAAATTATCCAATTCATTGCATTAATCAAAGAAGTGCATTGAGCGGAGACATTAATCCATAGTATTTAAAAGATAATAACTGCATTTCCATGTACATGATGTTGGTGCATTTCAAGTTATTATTAAATAAATTCATATCCATTAGTCATCATTTAATAAAATTAAAGGATAAGAAAATTACACGTGTTTTGTCTTATAATGTATTAAAGTTCGTGTTTTTCGGTTTTTTTGCCCTATATGTTTCCCTCATTAGAAGGGTTTATGTGTGTAGTAATTATGGCCGATCTCAAAAAGAAAAAAATATGCCAAGCCAAATAGCTCATGATGATCATATTTATTTTAACATAATAATTTACATTTATGTCCTTAGTGATTGAACTAAACTCACCATGTTACCAGCTGCAATTTTCCAGGGAAACATGTTGATCAAAAATTCAGCACCATCCATCATTTGAATCTGAACCTTCCTTTTCTTTGCAGGAGATTTAAGTAAGTTTATATAAGTCTCCAAGTCATGAACACATGAAGGGTTTTGCACGTTAAAGAAGTCAAGAACAAGCTCAACTCCCACATGGGCATAGCAAGAGCAACTCCATGGAAACTCATACTTTCCTCCCATTTCCAAAACCCTAAAATTTTCATTCAAAAAAAACCCAGGTAGCTTTGTTATTGGGTCGTTAATGTTCACAATTCTTAACACTTTGACTCCAATCTCATCACACCGAGATTTGAATCCTGAGTTTCCAACTCTTGGCCCTCCGTATGAAAATACTGTTACAGGAACTCTTTTGCTTTGGCTTTTAATGTTCAGTCCGAGCTCTGCAATATCATATGCAAGAAGAATAGCCAATGAGCTCCCCATGCTATGGCCTGCCAAAGTGATGCTCAATTCCTCCTCATCTGTATGTCGAGGAAAATATCTCACGTCAATTGAGATGAATGAACGAATTAAAAATATAAAAAGGGTTGAGTACCTTTGTACTTGTTTAACAGCCGTGAAACTTCCGATAGAAGTTGTTCCCGGCAGCTTCCGGCGCCGAACTTGTTTCCGTTTTCATCAGAAGTATACAAGCTCAAGAAACCGGACTCAACCTTGACATCTGGTCGGGGATTGATCGGATCAAGCCTTGCCGGAGTCAGTGAGCTCATAAAATTAGCAACCCATTCAGGATTAGTCACCGTTCCTCGAAATGCCACCATTATATCTCTTCTACCAAGCCTTGTAACTGAATCAGCTGATGAAACGGCGACGTATCCAATCCATCTGCCACATGAAGAAGAAGCAACATCTTGAATGGGGATATTGATATTGATATCTGGGGTGGCATAAATGTACTTGGTAACTTCATAGCCTGAATCTTGCATGCCAAGTTTTCTCAATATGTTGTTCTTGCCATACTTGCAATGCAAGTAACGTTTGGAAGTGGGGTCTAGGTCAAAGGCCTTGTAACAGGCAGTGACAAATTCCCCATATCGAATGATCTCTTGACGGAGAAGAGGGTGTAAAGGATCAACAAGATATTCCCAGTTGTTAAAACCTTGAATCTCTCTCCAAAAATGAGCCAACATGTTGCAAGTTTTCGCAACAGAAGTGGCTTTATTATTTATCGGAGCCTTTTGTACTGAATACGACCTTATCCCATAAATCATATTATTACTCTTCCTGGGCCAATTCAGTAGCCCAAAAGAGTGAAGTGATTGTGATTGGGACCCAGTTTTGTCAAATGGGAATGAAATATTATTTTCCATATTTAAGATGGGCACCAAATTTTTAGAAGCCATTTAGAGAGGAAGATTTTTGAAGTTGAGTTATCATTGAAGAGAAAAATGAATCAAACAAGAGGGGGTTTATATGATGGAAATTGGAGCATGTTTGGTGAGTAATTTGATTGAGAAAATTAATCAACAAAGTGGTCGGTATGGATAAAGAAATTAATAAAATTATATATATTTTTTAATTTTAATTTTGAATTTACATGGGAAAATAAAGAAGGAATGAGAAATCATGTGGATAAAGAAATTAATAAAATTATATTTTTTAAATTTTAATTTTGAATTTACATGGGAAAATGAAGGTGGAATGAGAAATCATGTTTTCCGAGTATTTGGGTTTGACTGTGAAACTTCATAAAAAAAATTAAGAATTAAAAGAGTTTAATAATATTAATTAAGTGGTCGGTTCGTTTTAAGAATCAAAAGAGTTTAATAATAATAATAATAATAATAATAATTGTCATAACTAATAGTCTTTTTTATCCCCAATGTGTTTGACTTGGTGGTGTAAGTACGGAGTAGCCCGCGGGGACTAAACCGGAGAATAAAGGAGTCGCCACCCAATGTGAACTGGGAAATGATTTAAGGCCGCACTCACCCCTCACAAGATAAGACCTCAAACTGTTGGGTTCGGAATGGTCCCTATAATGGAAGGGTTCACATAATGATATAACCAAGGGAAGACCGCACTCACCTCTTACTTGATTTAAGGCCGCACTCACCCCTCACAATGGAAGACCTCAAACACGAACACGCTATTTCTGTCGTTGTTTCGCTGTTTTTGCTCGCTGCTTTTGGGGGCCGTCTGTGCATTTTTTAGGGGGCTGTTTATGGTGTTTCAGAGACTGTTTTTGGGTGATTTTTGGGACTGTTTTTGGTGTTTCAGGGACTGTTTTTGGGTGATTTTTGGGACTGTTTTGGTCGATTTAGGGTTGTTTGCTGTTCGTTGTGGCTTGGTCGGTTGAGGGCTGACTCGTTGGGTGGCTGTGTCGGTTGAGTGTGTGTTGAGTGTGTGGCTTCCGTGTGTTTAAGAAAGTGAGCCATGTGTGTGTTTGAGAAGGAGAGCCGTGTGTCCCTGTGTCTTTGTGGTGTGTGTCTTCGTAGTGTGTCTTTAGTGTGTCACCGTGGGTCTTTGTGAGTTGGCCGTGTGTGTGTGTTTGTGTGAGTTGGCAGTGTGTGAGTTTGTGTGAGTTGGCCGTGAAAAGAGAGTCCAAGGTGTGTGTTTTTGGTTGAGAGAAGAGAGAGAGCTCCCCTCAAGGTTTGGTGGAGAAGAAATGGCATATAAGGATGAACATGTATCTTCATTAGTATGAGGCTTTTGGGTATAATCCAAGAGCAAATCCATGAGGGCTTAGGCCCAAAATGGACAATATCATACCAATGTGGAGATAAGTGGTGTCCTGAGGAGATTTGAGAAGGGGATTCACAATCTTATTAAATTGGAAGGTGATTTGAAGAGATTTTTTGACATGTGTTTTGCATGGGGTTTTATTTATTTGGGAAGACTTGGGCGTGTGGCATGGGTTCATGGGCTTAATGGGCGTGTGGCAAATTTGAGGCGGGTTAGCGAGTTCGAATCCAATGAGGTACTAATTTTAGAGTTTTTCCTTCCGGCATTCGTTTCCCACGACTTTCACAACTTTTCAGATAGTACCTGCATACGAGGCTCATCATTGGACTTATGTAAAAATACAGTGTCTACAGCCGTATAATTTCACCATTGTAATATTTTTATGAACGAAATTCATTTCATTAAAAAAAAAAAAAACACCATTTCATTTATGAGAGAATCTGCAATATCTTTTCAAATAGTAATGACCAGACAAAAAAGATAAGTTGGGTATTAAGAATATCAGTCATAATTCATAGGTGTTTTTGTTTCTTTTCTTGTGGCTTTTATATGATATTAAAGCGAATTCATTTATGAGTAAATCCACTCTATTTTTTCAAATGATAATAACCAAATAAAAAAGATTAAAAGTATTTTTGGACAATATTATATATTACAAAAGCAGAAGATTTTGGGTACTCTACAATCCATAAGCTGTCTTGTTCAGTGCAATTATGAGTGAAAATGGCAATACAAAAAAATACTAATAGTATGTGGATAATAATATTAAATAAAATTCTATAATATTATTGTTATACAAATATATAAATGACGTGATACGTTTATATACAATCTTATTAATAAGTTATTTTTTAATTACAATTATACATTTAACTATATATATATTTCTTAAACAATTTATACAAATTAAGTCATTTGAGATTTTCCTTTTCATTTGAGGTGTAAATTAAGTCAGGCAAGATAGAAGCTGGAGACGTGTGAAGAAACTTGCAAATGCCAGCAAGTTTGAAGTGTTGCCAGCTACAACACGCTTTGACAAAGACGTGTGCACTGTAGCACACGTCTTTGGGTTATAAAAGGAACCCAGAATCATAGAGTTAATCATCCCATAGATCCCAAAGTGTATAAGCTTCAAGTAGAAAGCTTGAGAGAGTGTGTGAGGTTTTTTGTTAAGTTTCTAGTTGTAAACTTTGTGTATTATTCTTGATAGTAATAATACGAATTCGGTTTTTCCTCAAACACTCCAAGAGTGATAGGTGAATCACAACATCAGGCTGACATGAAAAATAGGTCAATTTATTAAAATAAAATAAAATAAAATTTGAGCATGACCCTAAGCACCAATGAGCCTATGTAGTGCCTGCTAGACTTAATCTATTACTTTAGCGAGTTCGTGAACAAATTTTCTGAAAAAATAAGGAAAACACATAATTAAATTAGAGATGTAGAAAATTTCGAATCTTTATTTTAAAAAAAAAATTGAATTAATATTACAATTCGAGATCCCGAACTATTCGATCTGCGGATTCATGATAATTTTTATCTCAAATCCGTAATTAATAGAAGACCGAAATTAACAATCCTCGACCTGTCTTGACCGATTGTCAACTCCGAAGCAAACATACTTTCACTGATTTCACTGATTTATAATAGATTTCCAACTTATAACATGATTAAATTAAAAAAAAAATGCTATTTGTGTATTATTACATTCATTTTTTTTTTTTATAAAAAAATTCCCTCGGCACCCATGCGAAGGGAGTTCGACCAGATATCTTATTTCCAATTAAGAGATTTTACCCACTGAATTAGTTGGATATTATTACTTATACTATGTATATTATTACTTATATAGGCAAATAAGAGTAGTGATTTAAAAATGAATCTCGCTCACATAGATGAGAAGAAAATTGAATTGTCATTAGATTAAATTTAAAATATATATATATATATATATTGACTTAAACACTTCTCTTGTAATAAGAAAATTAAATATTAAAAATATGCAACACCACTACCATAGTACCATTGAATTTGTCTTAATCACATTTTCATTTTTCACATGAGACACACCATGGAGATCACAAATTTTATGTACAGCAAATTATTGCAATATGGGTACGATTCCAATTAAATTAATGATATTAATTATGTGTGAAACCATCTGATTATGTGGATTTTGATTAGTTTTATCAAATATTAAGGGGGTTATACCCATTTTCCCATATTTTTCTTAACTTTTAGTTTGGTCATCATTTTATTAAAATGAAGACATCTTTATTAGAACCTCACTATATGTGTGTATTAGTAAAGATATAAGGGTCATGCTAACGAGTGTCCTTAGGGCACTTATTAAGAATTCATTTTAGGAAAGTTTTGACATCATTTTTATGGGAAATGAAAAAAATATCAAAATATTAATTACTTTTTTCTTTTTCTATAAAACTTTCCTAAAATAGATTTTTAATGAGTGTCATTAGGGCACTCGTTAGCATTTCCCAAGATCTAATTAGAGATCCCTTAACTTATTAAGTTAATAAACATATTAAAAAAGAGAAAACACACATTTTAATATACTAAAAGACAATTAATAAAACTATATTGAAATCCATATTTTCTTTATCTTTTAGTGTGTCTCTTAACTTAAGCACATATCTGAATATGCTAAAAGATAAATAACATTGCATTAATATATATATATATATATATATATATATATATTATCTATTTTTATTATGTCATTTAACTTAATAAGTTAAGAGACACACTAAAATAGAGAGAAAACACATATTTCAATATATTAAAAAACAAACACTACTGCATTGAAATCCACATTTTCTCGGTTTTTTAGTGTGTTCCTTAATTTAATAAGTTAAGGGATCTCTCATTACATCTGGACCAGTATATATTGAGGATATATATTAATATATACACACACATATATCAGATCTTTTTTTTTTGAATCGTTGGAAACCCCATCACCAAATCACTCATTTCGGGTTTAGGCGGAGCAGGTAAAACCTCTGACTGTCACAGACTTTTACAAGGAACGTACTCTTTGGATTCGAACTTATAGCCTGAAGGTTAGATCTTGAGTCATACACTACCAAGTCACGCCCATTGGGGACCACATATCTGATTCAAAAACACTGGAAATTTCATACAACAAGGTCTTTTTTTGCTTCTTCCTGGAAGTTACTTTATATCTTGACCATGGAATCAAAACATGGAAATGCAATTTTTGTTAGTTGATCTTCATCCTTTATGTTGCATGTTTTTTTTAGGGTTAGCGCAGCCACAAGGTCATTGTTTCAAACTAGTTAATATTCTTGTTTGAACATGCAAGAATAAATTAAGCAAAAAAAAAAAAAAATAAAATAAATTATATTATTAATCTAAAAATAAAGCATGCAACATAAAGAATTATCAAGCCGGGATTGTTTTTACCAACCATAAAATATTTAATTATTTAGAAAGTAAAATAAAATAAAATAAATCCACGACAAGAACAAGAACAGCAACAAAGTTTGCTGTCCCTTTTTGTTACATTGATTTATATTATAAAAAAAGCTAGTTAATTAAGAACTGCCTTTTTAAGCAACTCATCAATAAGGACTCTAACATCTCATACATTTTTTGAGAGAGAAAAAAAAAAGGTCGTCTTGTTCTCTAATCTTTAATCTTCAATATTAGTCAAGGAACAAGATAACACACCTTCTATCAAAGAAGTAGCATTGTTTTAAAACCGCACCAGTGATTGAATCAGTGATTTAAAATATTTAATTGGTTATTGATTCGATCGGTCAAATCGACAAATCGACTAACGTCATAAATAATTTTATTTAATTAAAAATTAGAAAGAATTTATAAAAATATAAAAAAAACACGGTACATATAAGAAATACAAACATTAATTCTAACAATTTCTAGCATAAAAACAAAATGATTTGGAACTCTCTTAATTTTTTATTTTATTTTAAAAAAATCCTTTAAAATTAGCCGGTTCACTGATTTTGACCATTAGATTGGTTTTTTGCATGAGCATTTTAGAGACTTTCTAGACCGAACTCATGGCTGGTTCTCAATTTGATCGGCCGGTCCGGTCCGATTAGAAAACACTTGGTCGTAGATAATCAATTTTTAGGATACAAGTGTAGTGGCGAAGTCACATCATCTCTTTTTAATTCGAAAATTTTGTTAAAATATATCATATAAATTAGCGAAATATAAAATTTATTAATGAGATAATTTTCTCTATTCATACTAAAATGAAGAGTATGTATCAATTTTTTTTAAAAAAAATCAATTTTCTGACTACATTATATTTTTTTTTTATAATAGTGAATATGAGAGGTTACATAAGACGTGTTCTTTACATAGTTGTAAGGAGATGAGTGGAAATACCTATGATATGATACTTGTGTGTCGTATTTGAGTTTTTTATATTTATATTATTGCCACTTATGGTAATTAACTATGGTAATGGGTCAGGCCGGATTCGGGCTTTAATAAGCCCGGCCTGAGCCCGAAAAAAATTAAAGCTCGGCCCGGGCGTCTTCCGGGCCGGGCTCGGGCTTTATTGTAACATTCCTCTCCTGGAGATGCTACCGACAGGGAATAGATTGATCTATCCCCCTAAGCCTCTAACTTTTTGTCTATAATCCATCATACATCTCTATCTCAAATATTAACTCATGCATGGGACCATAGCCCAAATCAACAACATGCAATGTAATTGAATACCTATACCAGTAGACTCAAATATACTTCTCTTTACAATTTTGTACCAGACACTTTTAGTTTATTACAACGACTTATTCAATTCAGGGGTATGCATGCAACTATGCTATGACTCTGACTGGACTGTAACTCTGTACTCAATTTGTTGGACCCAAATACCCTAGTGACTGCCATCAGTATCCATTCTCTCAAGCTCGTTCTCCGGTTAAACCTGCAAAACAAATAATCTAGGAGTAGAGGTAGGGGGTTAGATTGTTTGAACGCTCTGGTGAGTGGATACTAAAAATAACAAAATCATGAGAAAATCCAAAACATATTAGTAAACCATTTTTCATGCATGCATCGTCAAAAACATATCAAGCGCTCAACGCCCAAGTTGCGCGCATAGACTGAGCGAGGAACGAATAATCCCCTATCAACAAGGTTGCGGGTAGACTCATTTCAGATGGATGAGACCCTAACAAGCACCCCGGTGGAAACATAAGATGAGTTATAGAAACATAAAACATGCAACAAGCGTCAGGGCAGAAACATATCATTAATCGGTCATCTCAGCGGAAATATATAGATAGTTCAGAAATCATAAAAACATTAAACAAGCGCTGAGACGGAAATATATAATCATCATGCATATTCTTCATCAATTTAAAATCTCAAAACTTGAAAAGAATTTTAAAGCATAAGTCAAGAAAACATAAAACAAAGCATGCATCACTGATTTTAGGATTTGGCTGGTATTCCTTTGGTTCGCTAAAGGAATTTGAGGTTTTTGCGATGATTTTTTTTTTTTTTTTTATAGAGGTAACTTAATTAGAATATAAATCATGAAATGTGCTTCGAAAATTCACTGCAATTAATTGAGATGGAATTTAGGGCTGAAATTTTAATAGAACGAACCTTCATGTGTCTAGTTTATGTCGATTTTTACAGATCTCATTTTCGATTTTGGAAACTTAAGTTCTAAGCTGAATTTCAGGGTTGATTAGAAAAAGAAAAATGGGTGTATTCGCAGCAGATCACCCAACTTCAAAATTTCGGATTGGCTTCATGCTAAGTCCGAAAATTTTGATTTTTGGATTATTATTCTCTTATATCTCTCTATTTTATTCAGAATTTTACGGTTTATCATTTGGACTTCAAAAACTCAAGTTACAGCCAATTATTTATGACCTGTCCAGAATGTAACTTTGTTAAAGCTTACTGCCTAACATACTAATTTCACCACTCTCTTAACTTAATTTAATTAGGCCACTGCCACTAGATTTTTCAGCATATAAAATACATAAACAATCCTTTAAACTTCAAAAGCTATATTCAAGAACCAACCTCAATCCCCAACCTCTTATATACTATTAGATCAAAGCATGCATACTAGAGCCTTAAAAGTTTCAACACTAAATCAAATTCTTCTCATAATACACATCATTTCTAGCACACTTCATCATTAATTTCCATCAAAGCAACAACAGCTCATACACATCCGGCCCCTTTTTACATGCAATGCACAATTCCATTCTTATATTATCATGAAATGCACAATCATGCATGCTGGCAACTTAATCAAATCTAATTAAGCCATTCCAAATCCTATAGTTCATTAGATGCGAATTTGAGGCTTCTAAAATTCATGTTCAAAACTGAAACTAGAAGAGGGGAAGATGATAGAGAGCTTACTTGCATGAAGGGTAGGGGTGTGCATTAATCGGTTTTAACCGATTAACCGAACCGTTCCGACCCATTTTTTTTATTACGGTTCGGTTAATTCGGTTAAATCGGTTATTGCGGTTAAAATTTTTAACTTTTTCGGTTATTCGGTTCGGTTACGGTTATGAGATTCGTATAACCGAACCGACCGATTAACCGAAATTAAATCATATATATAGATATATTTAATCAAAGGTTAGTTAGAATCGGTATTTTTAGAATCATATATGTGATCGAATTAGTGATCCAAAAAATTTAATGCGTCAGTGATTCGACCGGTTGAAACGTTCCAAAAAAATCGGTAGAACCGACCTACATCATATATAATTTTACTAATTAAAAATTATGAAAAATATTAAATTTTAATTTATTGGATTGGTTAATAACCGAATTAACCATAACCGACCGAAATATATTGGTTAATTGGTTAATGGTTATGTGTCATAAATTGGTTAAATCGGTCACACTTTTATTTAACCAAAAATTTCGGTTACGGTTAAAAAATCAAGGATTAACCGACCGAACCGACCGATGCACACCCCTAATGAAGGGAACTTGAACTCATCAATTTTTTCCTTCACCACTTGGCATGAGAAAGAAGAAATTTTGAAGTTATTTTTGGAGTCAAAACCGTGACTTGAGGAAGAAGAGAAGATGATGAATAATCCCTGCTATTTATAGTGTTTATGAGAGATTTTTGTTTGTAAATGAATGGTCTAAAACTTACCACATCACTCATTTCTAGTAAATTCCTGAATTTCACTGCAGCAGTCACGAACATCACGATTTTTTACATGCTTCAGGTTCGAATTTGGAAAAATGTTCAACACGAAAGTTGTAGGTTTCGATTTTAGCTTTCCGAATATATAAAATTCATAAAAATCAGAGTTCGTGAAAAATTTATGCTCCAAATACTAAGGTATGTCTAGATTTTACCTTGGAATAATTATGTATCGGAACTGCGAGAATTTTTCCGAATATTCAAAAAGTCCTTCAATGAGCTCATACATGCTTAAACATGATTTTTATCATATATCATGTCTCCGATAACGTAGTAGTCGTCGGCCTCTGGTAACGTACAAGTCGCCGGATTACCGGATGTTACATTTATCTGACCATTTTTAAAAAAGATTTAAAAAAAAAAAAAAAGCATACAAATACAAAATACATTCACATTATATACAAAGACAATTCACAAATACATCAAATGTTTTATCGATAAATTAACAATTCAAATGCTACAAACAAATACAAATGCTACAAACATATTAATTTGAAAGCCCCCCCCCCCCCCCCCCCTCGTACAAAATGACAATATTATCCCTCATTTTTTAAATAAATTACTTTTTGATTTAATTATTTTATTTCCTTATTTTACTTTATAATTTTTTTATTTTATTTTTTTATTTTTTCTTTATATTTATACTTTTTCCTCTTTTACTTATTTAATAAATCTTATATTTCTTTTGTTTATTTTTGTTTCTTTACTTATTTAATTTTCTTTTGATTCTTTATTAATTTATTTAATAATATTTATGTATAATAGAAAATTTTCTTTTTTTATATAGCAATAATTCTTCATTTGTGACTAAACCGATTATATGTATAGCTTGCGACAAATTTTTTTCAAATGAAAAGTCTCTTAGATCAATTTTATTTTAACCATATTTAGAGAAGTGTACATGTAAAAATACACAAAAAGAAATACATGAAAAAATATATATATATATAAAATAATTTATGCTGCCTCCAAAGTCTCATTCTGACGTAATTTATGATATACTCATTAGTTCGTGCAATATGATAAATAAGCAGAAAAAAGATAAATATGATAAATAAAAAGATATAAATCTTATATATTATTTTAATAGTCCTAATATATTTATTCTCTTTTATTTGCTTACTAAATCTTATATATTTTTATTTGTTGTTATTTATGGTGTTAAATAAATTAATAAATAATCAAAGAAAAATAAATAATTAAAATAGAAAATATTATGAGATAAAAAAATAAAAGAATTAAATCAAAAAAGAGTTAAATAATTATATTAGAAAGTAAAATAAGGAAATAAAATAACTAAATAAAATATTAATTTATTTAAAGGAATAGGGGTACTATTGTCATTTAAAAATTAAAACAAGAAACTCAAAAAAGTCATTTATTTAAATAAAATAATTTATTTTTAAAAAAAGAAAAAGAAAAATCATTTATTTAAATGACGAATGGCGTTTTTATAAATTGAGAGAGAGGTGGGGGAAAAGCACCTCTCCTACACTATGAAAATTGAATTTCTTTCTCATTCATGGATGTAGTATGATTGATGAGTGAACCATCTTAAATTGTGGTGTTTTGCTCCATCTAGGCACGTTAATGGGTCGGATAAGGTCGGATTTTTTTGAATTTTGTGAGAGCTGATCGAGTCGGTTCGTCAGGTCGGTTAATAAAAGAATTTTTAAATGTATTAATTATTTTGAAATATAAATTTAGTTATTTTATATCCAAAAAATTATCATATGTATAAAATTTTAAGACAACAAGAGTAATAAACAAATGAAATAATAATAAATTTTTTAAAAAAATAATAAGATTTTTAGAAAAATAATAAAATTCTTATAATATCGGGTCAGATTTAATATCAAACTAAGACCCAACCGTAAATATTAGGTCAGGTCGGGTTGATCCGAAAAAAGTAATTTTTTAAAAACCCGAACAGATCGGGTTGAATCTAGTCACAAATTGACCTGAAAATTTGTACATCCTTATGCCTCCATCTATATTTTCTGTTTATTATTTTGAAACGCCCAATATCACAAGGGTTTGTTCAATGAGTAAGAGTATCCATTTGGTATTTTAAGATGCTCAGATGGTTAAAACGACATATTTTTTGAATTTTAAAAGGTCTGGGAACCTTAGGAATGGTCAATGTTGACTTTGGCATTAAGGGCGGAAGCGAATTAAATTTCAAGGGTGATTAAATTTATTTTTCCATGGATTAAATATTTTAGAAAATGCTAATGACTGCCATTAGATATCCATAATAAAAGATAAGTACTACTAGCTAGACCCGGCCACGGTTCCGGTTCCGGAACCGAATCGGAAGTCGACCGATTCGGGACCGTAGGGTTCCAACAGGAACCCTACCCCCGACGGCTAGTAGCCGTTAGGCAGGGAGCCGTTTGGCTCCCTGCCCATATAAAAAAAATTTTTTTATTATTTAAAATATAATTAATAATGTATCTCTAATAACGGTAATAAAACGATTATATTTAGGGACATTGTTGGTATCAAAAAAATTCAAAAATTCTATAAATATGATTCATTTTTCATAATTTTATCACACCAAATTTTCAACTCTCTCATTTTCTATAATTCTCTTATTCTCAATCTTACTTCAATACAATTTTCTTATAATCTTATATTCTTATTCTCAATCTCAATTCATTTAGTTGTTAACTTGTTATCATTCGCATCACAATTATTCAATTTTCTTATTTTTCTTCCTAATTTCTCAAAAAAAAAATGGCAAGCTCATCTGAGAACATAATGTCAAATATGCCAACCCAAAGAGCGGCCCTAGTTTCAGTGCACAATCACGGAGAAGAGAAGTTAAGGCTCGGTCCTCGGATATTTTCAAAATTCATTTTAATTTGGAACGCCTAGAAGATGGTTCACAATGAGCAATTTGCAACTATTGTGGGGTTATCTATAAATTTTCTAGTGGATATGGCAATATGATCAAGCACATGGAAAAACATCATCCGATTGAACTTGACATTGATACAACGCAAACTCAAATGGGCAGGTACGCATCATCTAGTAGAGGTACGAGTAGTGTAGATTTATTTAAATATTCTGATGCAAAAAATAGAGAAGAATTTGCGAAATTAACTTGTATGGCACATCTTTCTTTAAACTTTGGTGAAAAACTTCATTTTACTAATTACGTGCATAATGCTTTAAACCCTGCTGCATGTAGAATGACTCGAAACACAACAAAACGTCATATTTTCAAATTATATAAAGATGGTAAAATTATTTTAAATGAAATATTTAAAGAGATGAAATGTCGTATTTCTATATGTTCTGATATTTGGAGTGCCCATTGGCAAACACACTCATACATGGGTGTGACTTGTCATTGGATTGATGCATCATTTACCATGCAAAAAAGACTTATTGCATTTAGAGTTTTTGATGACCCACATACTGCACATAATATTTATAGAATGATGAAGGTAATTTTTTATGAATATGGTGTAGTAAAAAAAAATTTAACAATTGAATTTGATAATGCATCTGCAAATACTGCATCCATTCATGATTTAAAATCCTTATGTGAACCAAATTTAGGGGTTCGATTTTTTCATATTCGTTGTACATGTCATGTCCTTAACATATGTGTGCAAGACAGACTAAAATTATTATCACATTTCCTTGATCCAATTAAAAAGGCACTTAACTGTATTTGGTCATATTCTCAAGTTATGAGAGAATGGACCAAGTTTTGTAAAATAAATGATATTAAACCGATTAAATTTCAAGAGATGTTCCAACACGTTGGAATTCTAGTTATTTTCTTTTATGTCAAGCATTTCAATACAAAGATACATTATGTAGTTTTTTTCTCAACATGTTCAAAATGTCACACTTTATCCTAGTCAATGGGATATTTGTGAATTTTTTTTAGATATTTTAAGAGTTTTTAATGATGCTACTTTAGTTTTTAGTGGTGTTTATTATCCTACAACACATTTATTTCTTCTTGAGAGTTTGAATATTGTTGGCACTCTCGATGAACATGTTGACAGTGACGACCCTAATGATATTGTTTTGCTCGAAGCCATTACTGCTATGAAGGTAAAATGGTTGAATTATTTTAGAGAAATTCCTTTACTTTATCTTATTGCTGCTGTTTTTGATCCTAGATTTAAACTAGAAGGTTTGAATGGTGGTTTACAAGCTTACTATGGTTATTTAGGAATATTAGATGATGTTGCTATTACGAGCATAATGACGAAATTAAGAAATGATTTAATTATTTTATTTAATGATTATATTGTAAGATATAACTTAGGAACATTAGGTCAATCTAGTAGTAGCGAACCGGTAATTCAAACAAGACTTAGCGCAGGGGATCGTTGGTTATTGCAACGAAATAAAAAATCTAGGGATACGACAACTAATAACCCTGAATTAGATATTTATTTATCTACAAATTTTGAGTTTTCTAATGAAAGTTTATGCAGTAAAAATTTTAAAATCCTTGAATGGTGGAACCGGCATCAAAATATATATCTTTTTTTATCTATTATTACTAAAGAGATCTTGGCAACACCTATTTCCACTGTTGCGGTTGAGCAAGCCTTCAGCTTGGGAGGAATGCCTATACGATTACTACGTCACAATTAGGATTCTAGTGGTGGAACTGATTCCTCACTTTCGATATTATTCTCATTTGGATCGTGCACATTGCTCCCACTTGGATTATGTACATCACTCCCACTCGGATCACGTAAATGAGACTCGTGTAAAACTAATTCATCATTTTGAGATTCATGTGAAACAGATTCACCATATTTTCTCAAATTTCTCTCATCACTCCCACTTGAATTAGGTAAACCCGAGTGTTCACCAATCATGTGATCCATGTGATCTTGAGTTTCATATAGAGATAAATTTTGACATATCTCTCCATGCTTAGGAAAATCATTTTCTAAAAATGTGATATCTCGTGATTCAAATTCCGTCACGCCTCCACTTTCATGTTCACCTATGCAAACATATCTTTTTGATTGTTCAGAATATCTTATGAAGATACTATTTTTTCCTCTTGGGCCTAACTTTCCATGTTCGTGAGAACGCACATGAACATAAGCCGCACAACCCCAAGGTTTTAGAAAGTGAATATTTGATTTACGACCTGTCCATAACTCATATGGTGTGGTGGACACAGATTTAGATGGCACTCGTTTAAGTACATATGTGGCAGTTAATAATGCGTCCCCCCAATAGGTTATAGGCAAATTTGCTTGTGCCATCGTTGACCTAACCATTTCAAGAAGAGTTCTATTTCTTTTTTCCGCAACACCATTTTGTTGAGGAGTAGCAGGAGTAGTCAACTGACTACTAATTCCTTTTTCATCACATAATTCTCTGAACTGATCAGATAAGTACTCACGACCACGGTCAGTGCGTAGTGCTTTAATTTTCTTGTCCAATTGATTTTCTGTTAAATTCATAAATTTCTTGAAACATTCTAATGCTTCGGATTTATGAGCAATCAAATAGACATAACCAAAGCGAGTAAAATCATCTATAAATGTGATGAAATAAGATGCTTCATGCCTTGCCCTGACATTCATTGGTTTTCTCGCAGTTTTTCCTGCCAAGCAAAATTCACAGGTTGACAATTTCACCTTCTCAATATTTCCCAGAAAGCATTCTTTGGCTAATCTGTTCATTCTTTGCTGGCCAATGTGGCCAAGTCTAGCATGCCACACAGTTACATCACTATCATCACTGACAGATGAAGTAACAAACGAAAAACTGAAATTGTGATTAAAACATTCAACATTTAATACAATAAAACCATCCAGAAAATAACCAGGACCATAGTGTATTGTACCTAAGTACAAATCAACACCAAATTATGGAAGTTCAGATTGAAACCTAAATTAACCAAAACCAACACAGAGACTAAATTTCGACGAATTTGTGGAGCAAACAATACATCATGTAGTAGTAAAGTTTTTCCACCATGCATGACTAACTTGCATGTTCCTATGCCTTTGACTTCAACCTGTGAGTTGTTGCCAACATATATCCACTTCACCCCAGGTGAAATTCGCCGAAATTCCACGAAGGCATCTCTATCTTTCGCTACATGGTCTGTGGCTCCTGAGTCTACAGTCCACAAAGGATTAGATTCAGTTAGAAAGATTGAACTTGAAACATATATTGCATTTAAATATGAACGAAAGGTATTCAACTTTTTAGGCTCAGTGCAGTCACGAGCAAAATGACATTTCTTACCACAGTTAAAACATTTAACCTTTGCCATGTTTTTCTTTTTGGTATGATGTTTTCCTTTCCCATGTTGATTGGTTTTCTGTTTCTTTTCTGGCTTGGAAGAATTTTGTTCTTTTCCGAACTGGAACCCACCACCATGAAATTTTCTTTTCTTCTTGAAACCCCCAGGTTTGCTAGTTTCTGTCATATACACTTCAGTATTTGACTTAGCAGCCGCAAGGCAGTCGCTTTCTAATTCAAGGAGACGTTTAGCATCATCAAAGGTTTTGATGCTCTCATTGTGGGTCAAATGCATCTTCATATGCTCCCAGTTATTTGGAAGAGGACGAATGACCGCTTGGACTTTCTGTTCATCTGTAAAAACATGTCCAGCATCTGCCAGTTCATTAATCATGTTTGACATTTGCCTCAAGTGTTTTGACATAGTGAACTCATGACGTTTCTTGTATGTGTCAAACTTGATTGTCAGTGACCTGAGTTTGGTTATTAAGGTACTACCAAACTTTTCAGCTAGTGTGGACCACATGTCCTTAGTCATGTCATATTTCCTGAACTCTTTCATTAGGTCATTATCCATACTGCTCAGCAACGTAATGCGGGCAATAAAATTCTTTTTCTTCCAGGCCTCATAAGCCTCTCGGTCTCGCATGTGTTAGGCCGTAGTGCCCTGTTCAGGTTCATCCATGCTCATTTTCAAAGTTTCAAGAACCTCTTGTTCTTCTAGCACATATTGGATTTTCATCCTCCAAATTTCATAATTATCGCCACTCAGTTTCTCACCCTTCTTGAGTTCAGCAATAATGTTATTTGTTGCGGAAGCCATTAAAAAAACACAAAGTTTCTACAGACATTCATGCACAAATGTTAATACTTTTGACTTATTTTATCATGAAATAAATTATGTTTAATAAGATTTTTCAATGGGGTTAGAGTCAAAAGGCCACTATGTGTCCAATCATCATCTAATTACCCAATGTAAAAATATTATCAACATAATCAATCATGTAAAATCATTTTCTAAAAATTACATAAATTCTTAGAACATCTTAATCATGCGACTATTGTACATGACAATCATTGATTTAATTACATAAATTAAATTCAACATGAAACATTCATACATATAAATACAATATTTACATGCCGTGAAGTAACAAACAATTTCACACATAAACATTAACATAATTTTATCATAGAAAAAACTAATATCTAACACTTAAAATTTTTCCGGTTCTAGTATTCCAACGAATAAATGTCTTAGGATAAGAATCCTTAAATTATTGTGGCAACTCGTAATTGATCTTGGACAACCATGGGAAACCTATAGCAAATTTCGGATCCTTGCAACGTTTCCGTGACATCAAAGGAAAAATAGTATTATTTGCCTTATGTCGGAGATAGTCAATTGCTAACCTCTCAATGGCTATGTTATACCGAACACGTAGTTCTTCTGTATGAATTACTAATTTCCAAATATCAGTAAGCCTTTTTTGCCATATTTCCGGGAGAGTATTGCGTAGCAATCTGAGTCTGTTCGGTTGTCCTATCCAATTACCCTCCCATATAGATTCTTGTAACATGTTATTAAAGGTGATTATATGCGAAATCATATCATCATCTTCTTTCATCCGATACTTATCCAGATCCAGCAACATGTCTTTCAATTTTCACTGTGGACGGATGTCATAACCCTTTTTGCAGTTTTTTGTCTGATCGGCATGATTTTTCTGCAAGATTTTTCTGCAATGAATACAAGAAAAATCAATATAATGAAACACAAAGTTACATTAACTAAAATAAACATCACAAAGATATTCATTTACATAAACACAAAGTTTATATGATAAAACAAATTTATCATGGCCGATTAATACAATATGCAAAAGGACTAGATATTTAATCATGACGGATCAGAATTACCAAAGCAAACCGATACAGACATGACCAACACGGGCCAACACGGATGTCCACGCGCCACTCACGCGTCACAGGAGTGGCTCACGCGCCTCCACGCGCCGGCCACGGGCTCCCACTTGCTCTCACGCGCCCTCATGCGCCGGCCAGCCTCGGGTAACTTTCACCCGCGAACGACATGTCGTCCGCGAGTTCCGTGAGCATATGACATGTCGGTTGTAAGGTTTAAGGCCAGCCGACAAGTCGGTTGTTATGGTCATGGACGACATGTCGTCCGTTTCTATTATATTCGTACGACTTGTCGTACAGGAAAATCGGACGACTTGTCGTCCTCTTCTCTAAAGACCGGATGACATGTAGTACAGCTCTTCTGGGAGTGTTTTTCTGGGAAAAAACAGATTCAACTAGCCAACTTATAGGGTCCATATCTTTCTCAATTTTAATCCAAATTAAACAAATGATATACCAAATTGAAGATTAATGACCTAGTTTTCAAAACATATTTGAACATGCGATTATCAATTTTCTACAGAGAGTTATTACGGCCCAAAGTTGGAAGAAAATCATTTTTTTAAAAATAAAAACCAGAAGCATTTTCAACATTTTTCATGCATGTTCATGCAATTTTTGTGTAATCCAACTAGAATACATGCATTTAAGCTACTGATACCAATGTTAGGAAACATAATCCCTAATATATTTACATGTTTGTCCTCTTAGGATCTAACCATACATGTATTACTAGTTCTAGATTTATTTACATGCTAATTGAAATAAATCTAAGTTAATCACAACACAAATACATATATTTCTTCTTGTAGAGACCTCTTAATTAAACTTAATTGATTATTTAACTCAATAAGTAAATTGTCTTATTTATAGGAGGGAAACCAAGTCACTATTAGCTCACATGCATGGATTACTATTAATCATTGATTACTATTTAATCACATGCATTGATTACTATGTAATCACATGTGGATGCATAATGACTTTCTCTAACCCTTCCAAAAACGTTACCATCATGGGTGCACCATTTGTTCCCCATTTAACATTTTACTAATTGTTGTCACTTAACAACTCTTGTTGTTACTTAATTATTTGATTAACAACTCTTGTTGTTTACTTAGTAATGAAATCATTACTAATTGTTGTTATTTAACAACACCACATAATTAACTTAATAATTTCCAACATCAAATTATTACTAATTGTTGTTATTTAACAACACCAAATAATTAACTTAATAATTTCCAAATGAAATTATTACTAATTGTTGTTATTTAACAACACCAAATAATTAACAACAATTAATTTCCAACATGTGTATTTGAGAAGGAGAGCCTTGTAACAGGCAGTGACAAATTCCCCATATCGAATGATCTCTTGACGGAAAAGAGGGTGTAAAGGATCAACAAGATTTTCCCAGTTGTTAAAACCTTGAATCTCTCTCCAAAAATGAGCCAACATGTTGCAAGTTTTCGCAACAGAAGTGGCTTTATTATTTATCGGAGCCTTCTGTACTGGATACGACCTTATCCCAGAAATCATATTATTATTCTTTTTGGGCCAATTCAGTAGTCCAAAAGAGTGAAGTGATTGTGATCGTGACCCAGTTTTGTCACACTCACCCCTTACTTGATTTAAGGTCACACTCACCCCTCACAAGGGAAGACTTCAAACACTGTCACGACCCCCTCCCTAGGGCGGGCCCAACCCTAGAAAGAGGTCCGCGATCAACTTCAGCTCGAGCACTCTATATGCCAAAACAACCAATACAAACACACGAATAATACATCACGAATTACAAACTCATAAAGTATACACAACTTTTATGGTTTACAACACAAGACTCAAAGAAAATGCAAACGACGACTCGAATGTCTGGACCAACCCAAAAATACAACTGTGGCACGTGGATCCCAATCTGGTACTGCTCCTGCTATTCTTGCGAACTACCTGAAATGTTTGGGGGAAGAGGGGAATGAGCTTAAAAAGCTCAGCAAGTAAGCACTCATTCTCTCAACAAGACCTCACCAACAAAATAAGATTATATAATAAATATAAATATATATATATGAAAATATATATAATTATATATATAACAACTAACTCAGACAAAACATAATCACAACAGCACATCTCAATCAATCAAGGTTTGCTATCCGGATTCGGTATAATAATGGATTGAAACCAATGGGAGAGTACCTCATCACAACTCCCAAGGTTTCCCTCTCTATCAAAACCAATGGGAGAGTATCTCATTACAACTCCCAAGGGTTACCACCAACTCGCCACCAATGGAAGAGTGTCTCATCACTACTTCCAAGGTTTATCAATATCTCAAACCACCTGATGTCTCATCACATCTATCTCCAACCATTATCATACTAAATCCGGTAGCATAACAATAATCTCATACATCATCCAATACAACACATCTCATCTCATTTCATCCATCAACTTATCTCAATATCACATAATACTCAATATTTCAATTCATAGTATGAATATACAATTTATATCTCAAATTAGTATTCATCATTATGTTCTCAAGTTACCGATTTCTTAATCAATTTCCAACGAACATATATAAATATATGAAAATAGAATATAATGTCATCACAACAATCATCCCTCAACAATACAAACATCCATCAAACATAGCTGCCACTCCGGGTCTAGTATAACAGAGGTCTGAAATATACTCAATGAGGAAGCCCCCGTACTCCCCCATATCATCTCATCTGATGTATCATCACATCTCATCTCATCTGATGTATCATAACATCTCATCTCATCTGATGTATCAATAACATCTCATCTCATCTCAAGTCCGACCACTATTATACCAAACCGGCAGCATATCACAACAACACACATCATCCACACAATCACATCTCACATCCAATCCACAAATCTCATCTCAATAATTATGATTTTATATTATCATACTTTCAATATCTCAATATTATATCTCCACCACATATATATAATATATATATATATATAACAATATATATATATATGATAATGCCAATATATATTTATTATATATATATACCAACTCACACAACAACCATCAATCATCAAACAAATGTTAAAGAATCACCACAGAGTGTACTTACCTCTATCCATGCAAAAGCCCTTAATCCTCGCTAAAAATCTGAAAAATGTAAAATTACGATCAGGTCCCTCAATTTATCCAAAATTACGATTTTATCCCCATAAACTTTCCCGATACGCCCAAATAGTCCTAAGATTCTTAAATATTACTATTTAATCCCTAATTAGCAGGTTTTACAGTTTTACCCTCTTAATTATGCAAATTTACAATTATATCCAAAACTTTCCAATTCTATCATTTACACCCCCAAAACGGTAATAATTACATACCGAGCTCCAACGATCTCCAAATCTCTCAAAGAAAGATCCAACGGTCAGTGAACCTCTCAAGGATCACAGCGACGGCTTCGGAACTTGCTGATACGCTTAACGAGGAAAGTGGGCCCCACAACGAAGATCGGGCCCCACAACTAAAAAGCGGGCCCCACCACCAGAAACTTTCAACGGTGAAAAAATATACCAAAATGCTCGTATAATCGAGAGCAACAATCTGATGCGATCGGATCGCCGATCCAACGGTCGGATCTCAAGTTCCAGTACAAATCCCGAATTACCGGTAGATATAAAACGGAAAACAACCCAAACGATGTCGGATCGGGACGTGACCACCGGCGTTGGAAAGATCTCGGCCTGAAAAGTGTTCACTCGCCGAGGTGGCGGTCAGAAGTTCCCGGAGGTGGCCGGAAAATGCAGAAACGAAGGCGACGACTCGTCATCTTCCGACGGCGCGTGAAGGAGCGTCCGACGTCCTCTCGGCTCGATCTCGACGGCTCTGGAAAGCGTACGGCGGCAGCTTTCAGGCGGTCCGGCGCGTGGCGGCTGATGGCCGGCGGTGAAGCGGTGGCGACGATTTGAAGAATTGGCAGTGAGAGAAGAAAGAAGAAGAAAAGAAATAAAAGAGAGAGAGAAGTTTTTTTTTAAGTCCCACACGTCTGCCACTCTCTTTATAAAATCTTTCCAAAAGCAAATTTTTTTTTTTTTTTTTTTAAAGTATTACAATCTACCCACCTTACAAAAATTTCGTCCCCGAAATTTCTCAATCTTTAAATGGTTCTGGATATTTCTCCTTCAAATCATGTTCCACTTCCCAAGTCGCATCCTGAATGTGATGATTGTTCCACAAAACTTTCCTATTGATTCTACTCAACCAACAGTCTCGCTCGGATCAACCTGATCCTATCAAATGTCATATCTACCTAGTTTAAGCCAAGAATCTGTCCATCTCCAACTTCGCTCCAACCAACAAAAGTCTTAAATCGCCTCTCTCGCAAAGCCTTAAATGGAGTCATGTCGATTCTAGTCAAAAAGCTATACTTATAAGCAAACTCGATCAAATGCAAATGTTCACCCCCAACTCCCATTTATGTCACAACACACAACCTGAACAAATCTTCTAACATCTGAATAGTCCGCTCTGACTGACCGTCTGTTTGAGGGTGGAATGAGGTGCTCGTATAAATCTTTGATCCGATAGTCTTCTAGAAACTCTCCCGAAAATGAGAAGTAAAGCCGAGAACTCTATCCGATACAATCGATAAAGGTACACTATGTAATCGTACAATCTGTTCCACAACTAAATATCACTAGTCTATCTGGTCCCCACGTCACTCGAATCGCTAAAAAAAATGAGCAGACCTATACAATCGATTCTCTGCTACACAAATTGCATCATAACCATACCGCGTCTTCGACAACCATACCACAAAATCCATCACGATATTTTCCCATGGCCACTCAGGTCTAAGTGAAGGCTGGGGTAATCCAACTGGATGTTGATGCTCTCTTTTATCCCACTGACAAACTAAACACCGAGATATAAACACTTAAATCTCTCTCTTCATTCCCAACCACCATTAAGTCTTCTCTTGATACATCTTAGTACTCTCAGTTTTCATGTAATAAGGATTATCATGTCTCACCAAAATCTCATACTTAAGCGTTTCAGTATGTGGTATTACAACTCTATTACCAAATAGTTATACATCCTCTGAACTCAGTCTGAAAGTAGTAGTCCCATTCCTCACAATCTCTGCTCACCAATTCTCCACATTGGTCAAATTGCCTTGTGCTATAAAAATTCCATCTAACGGTGTGGGTCAAGCCTTCATATAGACAAGAATACTCACACTACAGAACAATCTGAAAGTCAAACATACCAATGTCATCTCCTCGAACATTCTCTGTCTAACGTTCAAAAATTAACTCACATTCTTCTCACTTATTGTATCAGTAACTTCATTAATCTTTTCTGAATACTAATCAGTAGTACAACCATAGTTACTTAGAAACTTCATTCAACGTATCTATCACCAAAATTCAGATATTTCTGAATGGAAACATAATTCAAACTCTAACGATCATTATACATCCCACACTCACCATCATATGAATAATGCTTCCAATTATTATCATTATTCTAACATGTGCTATAACTTACGAACCAACTATCTTGTCTCCAAAGGAAAAGGCTCCACCTAAGGGTCCCGCTCAGACAACAACTGTAAAATGCTTTTAGCAGTTTACGCAAAATCCACCAACTTAAGATTCCCACTACCGAAAAGAGGATTTGCATGTCCCTCATACATCTGTTTTACATCTAATCATCACGACAATTATTATCCCTTCCAATTATGTATGGATACTGTGAAAACGTCTTTTCACGAAGAAATTATTGCTATCACCCCTTTAAAGAAATGCATAAGTTCTTATGGAATTACTCAAATTTCTTTCATGGCATCCTCATCTACCAATCCTAACCCCTGTTCAAAATCTGCCAGAGCTAAAGTAATATACCAAAAGCTTTGTAAATGGCCAGTCACCGATCGATCAATTATAGACTCTAAATATGTTCGAGACCTTTGGAGAGACATCCACGATTGTCTCAATGAAGCTCCATCCGCTCTTCTGCCCAAGGAGATTGCAATGGATATCGTGGCAAGAGTTCCTACAAACTTCTTGAGATGGTGTTTCATTCTTAGAACCATTTGGAATGGAAAAACAGATGGTTTAATCCAATACAAAAATAATTCTGCGATTGTTCACTGTGGGTATCACAGATTCCATTCCACAGTTTTTATCAACAGTCAGGATTTCTTCAATCATTGCCAATGGAGTCTCGGCACCTTATTTGAACTTGGTTTCCTAAATGGATTTATCCTTGGACCGAGTCCAATCCATCCCCACTATCCTGGTATCTCAGAAGCCATCCTAAGTGAGCTTCCTCCCTTCATCAGTAATATTTTACATCGATGGTAAAACGACATAAAAGTATTACTGTCTGGATCGAAACCATTACTCCAGAATGGTCAGACGACTATTCACTCATTTATCACCCAATTCATCTAATAAGAATCATACCATCACATCAACTCACTAATTGGAGACTCAGTAGTTGGCCATCTAGACCAAAGCTTAGAGCTTACTATGGATACGATGATATTTTCCCAGCAGATATTACCTTTCGTCAATCCTGTGATCTTAGAGCTCTCTCCGCAGACTCAGTCCGTCGAAGCCTAGAAAGCAATACCAATGATAGAGCTTGGCAACTCTTCACTACTATCGAAGAGTCATCTAGAAGTATCGTCCAAGGTTACAATAAAATCAAGTTTCCCGACAGTCTCGAAATCCAAGTCATCGACGGCCTCATTCCAATGTCTCTAAGTGCGAAACGCCAATGGGAAGATTACCAATTCGAAGATGATCCTGTCCTAGCAACACAACCAAGTTGTTATATTCCATAATGAAATCATAATATTATATTTTGTTGCTGCTTGGTATTATAGCATTTGTTTGCTTAAACAAAAGTGTCAATAAACTCTTATTCCTTCTTTCTCAAACACCAAAATTCTAATGTCTTCGACTTACTCACTCACGACGATTGTATAACTACGACAACAAATTCACATTAGGTACCACTGTAGAAATCACGTCAGATACAACTACGGAAATAGCGAAAAGGACAATTGTCGAAACTACTGATGGTATAAGTCTAAGCTCCTGTTATCCTCAACAATCGGATGAACACCAAATAAGTTATAACAATTTCAAGATCTATCGGCCGAGTGTGAGGTCTCTCTACACTATTACACGTCATTCCCGCGTATCGTCAAACAATCCCTCTCCCACGTTGAGTACCAGTACCACGGCCACATCCAGACATTTTTCTACAGACACAAAACTACCCTTTTAATACCCCCATCTAATGCAACGTGTCTACAGAACCTAAAACCCTAAGCTCTGATACCAAATCTGTCACGACCCCCTCCCTAGGGCGGGCCCACCCTAGAAAGAGGTCCGCGATCAACTTCAGCTCGAGCACTCTATATGCCAAAACAACCAATACAAACACACGAATAATACATCACGAATTACAAACTCATAAAGTATACACAACTTTTATGGTTTACAACACAAGACTCAAAGAAAATGCAAACGACGACTCGAATGTCTGGACCAACCCAAAAATACAACTGTGGCACGTGGATCCCAATCTGGTACTGCTCCTGCTATTCTTGCGAACTACCTGAAATGTTTGGGGGAAGAGGGGAATGAGCTTAAAAAGCTCAGCAAGTAAGCACTCATTCTCTCAACAAGACCTCACCAACAAAATAAGATTATATAATAAATATAAATATATATATATGAAAATATATATAATTATATATATAACAACTAACTCAGACAAAACATAATCACAACAGCACATCTCAATCAATCAAGGTTTGCTATCCGGATTCGGTATAATAATGGATTGAAACCAATGGGAGAGTACCTCATCACAACTCCCAAGGTTTCCCTCTCTATCAAAACCAATGGGAGAGTATCTCATTACAACTCCCAAGGGTTACCACAACTCGCCACCAATGGAAGAGTGTCTCATCACTACTTCCAAGGTTTATCAATATCTCAAACCACCTGATGTCTCATCACATCTATCTCCAACCATTATCATACTAAATCCGGTAGCATAACAATAATCTCATACATCATCCAATACAACACATCTCATCTCATTTCATCCATCAACTTATCTCAATATCACATAATACTCAATATTTCAATTCATAGTATGAATATACAATTTATATCTCAAATTAGTATTCATCATTATGTTCTCAAGTTACCGATTTCTTAATCAATTTCCAACGAAAACATATATAAATATATGAAAATAGCATATAATGTCATCACAACAATCATCCCTCAACAATACAAACATCCATCAAACATAGCTGCCACTCCGGGTCTAGTATAACAGAGGTCTGAAATATACTCAATGAGGAAGCCCCCGTACTCCCCCATATCATCTCATCTGATGTATCATCACATCTCATCTCATCTGATGTATCATAACATCTCATCTCATCTGATGTATCATAACATCTCATCTCATCTCAAGTCCGACCACTATTATACCAAACCCGGCAGCATATCACAACAACACACATCATCCACACAATCACATCTCACATCCAATCCAAAATCTCATCTCAATAATTATGATTTTATATTATCATACTTTCAATATCTCAATATTATATCTCCACAATATATATATAATATATAGATAAATATTATATATATATAATATATAATATATATAACAATATAATATATATGATAATGCCAATATATATTTATATATATATATACCAACTCACACAACAACCATCAATCATCAAACAAATGTTAAGAGAATCACCACAGAGTGTACTTACCTCTATCCATGCAAAAGCCCTTAATCCTCGCTAAAAATCTGAAAAATGTAAAATTACGATCAGGTCCCTCAATTTATCCAAAATTACGATTTTACCCATAAACTTTCCCGATACGCCCAAATAGTCCTAAGATTCTTAAATATTACTATTTAATCCCTAATTAGCAGGTTTTACAGTTTTACCCTCTTAATTATGCAAATTTACAATTATATCCAAAACTTTCCAATTCTATCATTTACACCCCCAAAACGGTAATAATTACATACCGAGCTCCAACGATCTCCAAATCTCTCAAAGAAAGATCCAACGGTCAGTGAACCTCTCAAGGATCACAGCGACGGCTTCGGAACTTGCTGATACGCTTAACAGAGGAAAGTGGGCCCCACAACGAAGATCGGGCCCCACAACTAAAAAGCGGGCCCCACCACCAGAAACTTTCAACGGTGAAAAAATATACCAAAATGCTCGTATAATCGAGAGCAACAATCTGATGCGATCGGATCGCCGATCCAACGGTCGGATCTCAAGTTCCAGTACAAATCCCGAATTACCGGTAGATATAAAACGGAAAACAACCCAAACGATGTCGGATCGGGACGTGACCACCGGCGTTGGAAAGATCTCGGCCTGAAAAGTGTTCACTCGCCGGAGGTGGCGGTCAGAAGTTCCCGGAGGTGGCCGGAAAATGCAGAAACGAAGGCGACGACTCGTCATCTTCCGACGGCGCGTGAAGGAGCGTCCGACGTCCTCTCGGCTCGATCTCGACGGCTCTGGAAAGCGTACGGCGGCAGATTTCAGGCGGTCCGGCGCGTGGCGGCTGATGGCCGGCGGTGAAGCGGTGGCGACGATTTGAAGAATTGGCAGTGAGAGAAGAAAGAAGAAGAAAAGAAATAGAAGAGAGAGAGAAGTTTTTTTTTTAAGTCCCACACGTCTGCCACTCTCTTTATAAAATCTTTCCAAAAGCAAATTTTTTTTTTTTTTTTTTTAAAGTATTACAAACACGAACACACTATTTATGCTCGCTGTTTCACAGTTTTTGCTAGCTGCTTTTGGGGGCCGTCTGTGCATTTTTT
>SKCR01029155.1:0-73800 GCA_019454045.1 Zanthoxylum bungeanum
AAATAATAGACATATACTAATATCATCTTATTTTTTCATTTTTTTTATATTCTTATTTTATACTCATTACTCAATTATTTATTAGTGAAAGTTTAAGAGTCATAAATTATATTAATGTTAATTATAAAAGTGTCTTTAACCTAGCCAAATCTATTTTTGTTCCCTATTACAAAAAGAGTATAAAGTGGAATAATTAGAAGACACCTTTATTAATTTGAGAGAATGTTAAAAAACTTACATTATTTGAATAATTATGGTTGGAGGTAAGATCATAATTAATTTTATTTCTTATTTGGTATCGATCATATCTATGAGACGAACCGCGTATTGCACAGGTCAGTATCTAGTCTATAATACTACTCTAATACTAAACCCAATAGAGCTATCCCATTGATTTAAGGGAAATGATGAACTCTCATTGGTTGTTCATTGAATTGAATTGATGAGCAGTTTTTATGAATTTGAAAGGATCCTTTTATTTATTTGCAATGAAGTAGCTTGAGATTAAAGAACTAAGTCCAATAGAACTCTCACATTCAAGGGAAATGATGAATTCTTATTGGTTGTTCATTGAATTGAATTGAATTGATGAGTAGCTGTTATGAATTTGAATAGATCCTCCTATTTAAATCAGAGTCCATTAATTAAGTTTGGTGGGCACAAAGACGAAGTCTATGCAATAGATTCGAATCCTGTCAAACCTGGAAAGCTGATAACTGATGCTGTTAAATAATTCAGTCTTCAGAGATTTCTATATAAAGGCTATTGGCCTCAAAGGTTAAAACCATGACAAACAAGTAGTGTTTCAGTGTAAATTCGTCCAAAAGAGAAGTCTGGAAGAGCCAACTGCCAAGGACCTCGAATTCGAGCCTCAGAAAAGAAACTTCCAAAACTTTCGTCCTAAAGAAATAGAAAATATGGACCTGGAATTTGGATTTGATAGATGACCGTAGAGTTTGTATTGTTATAAATTTATACACTGTAATTTATCCAAAATATCTCGCGCATCGTGCGGGCTCTCAATTAGGAGAAAATCTTATATGCAACAGTGGTATCACGTCATCCATGCAACATGTCAATCATCCACTGCCACGCGTGCTAAAAAAAACAACTAAAAAATAGGTGGAGAAAATCTACATGTCATTTTCTAATTCGTTTGTGGTACCACGTCACTCATACCACTGTTGCACCAAAGAATCTCTCTTCAACTAGTAATATATAAAAACTGAAAAAATTAATGTTCTCTCATGCATCCTAAAAAAATATGAAGCTCTTCTTAATTTGAGGAAAAAATTGAATGTTGCCACCAAAATGATCTTTAATGAGTCATAACAATCTCAACTTTCGGCATATGAATATGTAAAATTGGTTGTTGTAATTTGAGGAAAAAATTCAACGTTGCCACTAAATGATCTTTAATGAATCATAACAATCTCAACTTTCGGCATATGAACATGTCAAATTGATTGATATTTTAATTATTCGTTGATGTTATAGTGGCTTTTTTTTAATCTTTTTATATTCTCTCATGAATATATGTATAAATATGTTTGTCTTCTCTCATAATTAATCACACTTATTTATTAGTAGCAGTTCAAAATTCATTACTAATGTAACATATTTAAATAATAGACATTTATTAATATCATCTTATCTTTTCGTTTTTGTATTTTTATTTTATACTCATTACTCAATTATTTATTAGTGAAAGTTTAAGAGTCATAAATTATATTAATGTTAATTATAAAAGTGTCTCTAGCGTAATCAAATTTATTTTTATTCCTTATCATAAAAAGAGTATAAAGTGAAATAATTCGAAGACACATTGTTAATTTGAAAGAATGTTAAAAGACTTGTATTATTTGAACAATTATGATTGGAGGTAAGATCCTAATTAATTTTATTTATTATATTTGGTATCGATCATATCTATGAGACGAGTCGCGTATTGTGCAAGTCAGTGGCTAGTTTATCTAATTTTTATTGATCAACGGTTAAACACATTTGTTTAAAAAAAATTTACCATGCGGAAAATGTGAATTTGATGTGTAAATTGTATTTGCATTTTTAATTCTCATGTGAAGCAGTTAATTAAATTGTTAAATCTTTGATTCTGCGAAATTTTAATTTTTTATAAAATTCTTTCTAAAAAATATGATTAATAATCACAATTTTTTATTATTAAAATATTTCAAAATATAATTTTGTCATATCACCATAAATTAAATTATAATACCAAACGGAATCTAAGTGATTTTTGTTTAAGGACTTGTATAATTTACAGCATACTTGTATGTGCTAAAATCAATAGAAAAATACACATCTGAAATAATTTTCATTTTTTGGAAAATAAAAAAGTTTAAAAAATCATGAAAATCAACAAGGATTGGGCCGTCCATTGGGTCCACGGGCTCAGCACATGTGCGTACAGGTACGACAAGTTTCCTGAGAGCACGACAAGTCATGCATTTGGGCTGGGAAGAGTTTAGATTTTAAATTTATGACTTAATTTTAGTTGAATTGTACTACTAAATGTGCATATTCTTTAATTAAATAAATTGACATTAGATTAATTGTTTTTGTTTCATCTTAACTGAATTAAAATTGTATCATTAACTAATAGCATATAAGTTTTAAATTGTTAAGAATTGAGTTGTATTATTATTTTTTAGTGATGTGTTGTTTGTTTTATTTTCTTCATTTTATCCATTCAAACCAGTGGCGGACGTATACAGGGGCCAGTAAAAATTTAAGAATTTTTAAAATAAATTACAGCCCACAACCAGAGAGAAATAAAGAGAAATGAAGAAGACGCAACCAGCCCTAAACTAAACAACAACTCAAGGCTGAATCAACCAATCCAAACAAACAAAATGGACAAGCAAACATGCCCCACAATCAAGAACAAACCAAAAAGCCCAACCATAAACAGCCAAAACCAAACAAAGCTAAAGCTAAAGTCCCTAAAATTGAATTGACAACAGACATTTCCCTCAAAATCAACCAGATCAGAACGCCACACTACTTGGGAGAGGAGCAATCGAGCAAGAAGCCAAGAACAGCCCTCCTGCAAGACCAGTTGACTAGGAAGCAAGTCAGCAACATCAGCCCTCTCAAGTCTCAACACTCTTTGCCACTGCTCAAAACCCTCGTTGAAAGCTTGCCCCGCCCTAGCTTCAGCCTTTAGAAGCTTCTTGATAGCTTGACTTGGTGAATCTCTTGTCTCCAAACTCACTCCATCTTGAAATTTTAATTGCAATAAACTAATTTTGAAGGTTAATTGGTCGTCTCCACTTTGTTTTAAATTGTTATGAATTGGATTCTTTTGCCACTCTGTTTTGTTGCCACGCACATAAAAAACGTTTGTGTCAAGACCAGTTGTCTCACCATACCCATTAAGCAAATTTGAATTGGCCCTATCACCCTCGCCAATATCTCATTATTTGTTTCAAGTAAAAATTTTGAGTTTTACCAAATTTTGATTGAAATTTTGATAGAAATTTTGATTGTAATTAGTAAATAGCTTTGAATTTGTTTGGAACATTAAATTATTAGAGACAAATATTTTAAGTTTAGGTTTGATTTTATAGATATTTTTTCAATTACATTTATGCTTGTATTATGAAACTTACAATTTATGGATATAATATTATAGAAATGTATTCACTAAATTATTTGTATTAGATCCATTAATGTTTTATTTTTATATTACTTTTTTTTTCTAATAGACTATAAATTTAATTTTGAAATATTTATGGAGAAATATTTTAATAAAGTCTCAAACTTTCATCAATAGATGATAGTTCAAAGGAAAAAGTTTCAATTTCTTCAAAAAAAAATTACAAAGAAGTGATGATTATTCAAAAGAAAAAGTATCTTCTTTGGAGAGAATTATTGATGTATATTTACTTTTAACATTAACTTTGGCTTTATCTATTGCCACTGCCAATATAGAGAGTATTTTCAGTTATCAATATTGTGAAGACTGGACTACGCAATAGGATAGGAGATCAATTGATGAATGATAATTTAGTTACATATATAGAAAAAGATGTATTTAGGCGCATTGATAATGAAACTATCATGCAACATTTTCAAATTATGAAATCACGTCTTGGACAATTGTGATGTATAAAATATTCACATATCAATATGGATATATATATATATATATATATTATTTATTTATTTTTCATAACTTTGCCCCCACTGATTTGATTTTCTAGATACGCCACTGATTCAAACCATGACTAATTTTTAAAAGGACAAGGTCCTAATAAGTTTCATAAGTAGTTTTAATTTTTTTTTATGATTCTTCATATTTAGTTCAAAATGTTGGAGTTTTCACGCAAACACTTCACGGGAAACCTCCTCACATAGTTGAAATCGTTCTGAGGCCCCATGATCGGACTTGAAAAAAAATTCCTCTTCTTCTTTCTGAATAAATTATTAATCATATTAATAATTTTTCATAACATACAGTTATGTTTATGAGATCATAATTGCACTCTCCAATTATTTTATGGCTCCCTATAATGTATCAAGATAGCACGGGGATCAAATGGATCCGCAGCTCCGAACTCCAATAAGGTTGGGATATTGATTAAAACTCTTTAATCAAATATTCTGAATTATTAACTTCAGATTATTCCACCAAAAAACCGAAGCTGAACTCTCGTCACTGCAGATATATTTTATACCGAGCCATGTCAGCGTCCAGCGATATAATCATTGTATATAAATTGATCATCCACGAGTATCTTATAATTAGATCTAAGTCATAATGTCCATTATACCCTTCTAATTATTTCTTTTGCCTCAAGTACTATTTATTCTCCAATGAATAATTTATTCATAACTTTTATAAATTTTTATCTTTTTATTTATAATAGAAATATTTGAGCGCTCTAATTGTTCAGGTACCGAACTAAAATCTTATCTTTTTATTTGTAATAAAAAATTCGAGCGCTCTAATTGTTCAGGTACTCAACCAACCCTTAACAAAGATACTCATCTACTTCTCGCAAGAAAGAGATGATTTCATATCTATATAAAACATCCACAGCTACACACCAAATCATGTCCTCAAAGTACGTAGTTATTGATCGGAATCGTTACACTGACCTCACTTTTGTAAATCAAATGACACATCTTGTCATGCAGGAGTTCGTAGTACACTCAGGATTCAAATCAATCCATATATGATCATCTATTAGACTTATATGAATTTCTTTTTTTTAACAGATATTAAAATAAATTCATTTATGTCTTGGTCCAGTCCTATATGATTGTATCATATAAGGTACCTTCATTCATATGTCACCACATGAACGATCCTGGATCAAAGTCTTCGTACCATTATGGAATGGACCGCAGCTGTAGATAAATCACAAATAAAGTACTCATTTTTATTTGCTATCTACTGATTATTTTAGATTACTAATTTCATACTTATATCCTCTTATGTATAATATTTATACACTAAGTCTAAAAGTACATTAGTAACCAAGGGCATACATGACAATTTATAATTTGCGAATTAAAAACAAACCATTTGATAAATAAAAATTGTTTCCTTCATTTATTAAAAAATAACTCCGCTTACATATTACATTATGCTCTAAGGCATATATCCCAACACAAAATATAGTCATTAATTGACTTTCAACATATTTATATCCTTATTTTACAAATCTTCATTCAAACATTATATATATTTTTAAACACATTATTTGTTTTTAAAAATTTCACTGTTTGCTCTGAACAGTGAAATTTTCACCATTCACATTTTGTAGGATTGGACTTCAAATATATTTTTAGGTAAATGTTCATGTATTTCACTCTTCATGTGAATAATATTTTTTTTAAAGGATTGTCCATATTCAAATATATTTTTACATATGTAAAATGATATTGTAACTGTGACAACATTATAACTGTGACTGACATTGTAACTGTAATTGGGTATTTGTAACTATTATTTTAATTAAGAAATGTGACTGAGTATTGTGTATGTGATTGACATTGTGACTAAAAAAATATAATTGAGTATTTGTAACTTTCATTGTAACTGAGAATTGTGTATGTAACTGACATTGTGACTGAGTTGTATTTGTGACTGTGTGAGTGTGACGATGTGACTTTTGTGTCAAAATGATTTTGAAGCTAATTTTGACCTTGTAGAAATTCTAATTTGAAATAGGTTCCTTAATTAAAGTTGTAGGTGTGAATGTTAATTGTATGTAATCTCTTACAGATTATGATTTGCAGTACGGATGAATGAGATTTAAATATTTGAAAATGGTTAATTTGTAACTTATAAATGTAATGGACATTTTTTAACCATGGTACTTGTTTTAAAACTTATGATTTATAAATCAATAATATGTAATTTTTTCGTGAAACACTTTATATTTTGAGAGATGTTTAGTTTAAATTTAAAGTTGAAAAAAAAAAAAAACTTATTTTTGTTCCCTCACATGCACCACTTTTTATTTTTATTTTTGGAGGCAAATTCGTAATAACATTACTTTACATATGTATTTATGTCTTTTTACATGTAGGTGGATTAAATGGAAAGAATCATTTGTGCTTTGACTAAATTTAAAGTGCGTAATGATCTTGGGTTTTTTAGGAATTCCCTTATTAATGTTTTGGAAATATTGTAATTGTCTAAATTTTAATTTTATTATAATTTATATGTCAAAATATTTTGATTATTTTTGAAGTTCTTACAAGCGATTTAAATTTATATATACATTTTATTTAAAAATATCTCACTAAAATGAAAAAAAAAAATAGATTTTTTTTAAAAAAAAAATCATATTCACTTCACTTATTATTAAATAACCTTATCTATTAAGTTTGGGAAAATTTAGTCCTATATTTTTAAATTTTATTCATCTTTAGTAATTTTTGACTTATAAGAAAATTGACCTAATTTTCCCCCCTCACATGAACAATAATTTTATTTTTTATTATTATTATTTTTTTTGCTTTAAAAAATAGGTATGCAAGGCTAGATACATATTAACCCTTTGTCTTCCATTTGGATATTGCATTTTGAAAATATATATTTTTATTTCAAATACACACTTAATATTATTTTCCCTTTGGTTTTTCGTATATGAGGATAAAACCACATATAGCCACATTATGGCTGTGTCTAAATAAATAAAACATTCAGACACATATCTAATTGAAAGTTGATTGACTGTCGGTAAAAAATACAGTTACAATGTGACTGGTGTCACATAAATGATTGTCCTCAATGAGCCTGAAGGTCGGTTATGTGACTGAGGGTCGGCAATGTGACTAAGGTCATAAGTGTGACTGAGGGTCGATAATATGTCTGAGGTCACAATCGTGAATGTGCTCAATGTGACTGAGGGTCGACAATATGATTGGGGTAACTAATATGACTGAAATCACAAATTTAACTGGGGGTTGGTAATGTAACTGATGTTACAATTGTGACTGAGTTCAATTGGTAACATAACATATTCTACGCTATAAATTACTAAAATAATAATAAACTGTAAATTTAGAATATAATCTGTTTGTGCAAGAAATTTCACAAACAATAATGTTTACATTTTCTTAACGATCGCATGATTAAAACCAACAAAAATCAAATAACACAATGATTTTCAACATGGTTCGGCAATAACAGACCTACATCCATGAGTCACTAATATTGATGTAAGGTTTTGCTACAATCTTTAAACAATTACGCTCTCAAAAATTACATCTTTATTTCTTCTCCAAAAAATTGGATCCCCTACCCACAAGATATCATGTTCTATTTATAACATCACATTCGTCAAAAAAGAAAACTGCCTGTGATGATGGAAACTGTCCATTATTGTCTTCATTCCCTGATTTGTTGGCATGATTGAGAGGATCTCAGATATCTCTCTATTTTTGATAACTCCTCTTAGGTATTATGAAAGGTGGCACTTTCGGTTCCTCAATCCTCTCTCCACACGTCTGCCGTATTGGGGAGCTGGAATCTCGGGCTGACTCTTCCCATGATCTGTGTGATCTAGTTGAGGCAGACTCTGGAATGGGTATTCAGTAGGGGTGGGCGAGGTTTGGTTTGGTTCGGTTTTTACCATATTTTATGGTTCGGATGTTTTATCTCTCAAACCAAACAACTAAATAACGGATTGGTTCGGATTGAAAATTTTTTAAACCAACGGTTTACGGACTGGTTCGGTTCGGTTTACGGATTACTATATTTAAAACAAATTTTCATCCACTTAAGTGAAGACAAAAAAAAAAACTAGTCTATCAAATAAATAGTATGAAGTGCTAGGGTGTAAGCTGTGACTCCAGGGAACACATGCACTCCATAAAGGATTGAAAAATGAGGCACAATTAATTATTGTATTTTTTAAAAATTACCTCGAATAATGATGTTACAATCATTCTAATTAAGAGACAAATCCAACATCTTACTTTCAAGAATAATGATGCTATCATAAAACAAAAAAATTTAAGAATAAAAATATTAACAAATAAATTGAAGAATAAAAGTATTAACAAATAAATATATTAACAAAAAATTTAAGAAAAATATTAACATACTAATAAAAAGAAAACATAGAATACAATTAAAAGAAAAATACAAATTTTTTTTATAAAAATATATAATTTTTTTAATTATAACGGTTCGGTTCGGTTTAACAGGTGCGCTTCAGATTAGCTCCTGAACCGAACCGTAAACCGTTTGGGGTGAGCCAATTCGAACCGCAAACCGAACCGTTAGAAAAAAAAAACCGTAAATTCGGTTCGATTTGGTTCGGTTTGCAGTTTGATTCGGTTCGGTTGGTTTTTTTGCCCACCCCTAGTATTCAACTAGTTGACATATTTTCAGGTTTGGATCCTACCTTCAAACCCTGACAGTAGTCCTTGAAGTCAGGCCCAGAATAGAGGTTATGATGTCAGATCCTGACTGGAGGCCATGAGGTCAGACCTAGATATGAGGTTCTGAAGTCAGACTTTGAATGGAGACATGGGGTCAGGGCATGCGTTGTGTACTTCTCCGTATTTGGCCACGCGTCGTGTACTTCGCCGCATTTGGCTACACGTTATATTTCCGTTGGCTCATTGGATTTGCTTAGATTTTCCCTAAACACAAACTTATATATGACAAGTAATATTATTTTATTGGTTCATGTGATAATTAGTTATTAAAATGTATTTTTTTTTAAAATCTAAATGGTAAATTTATATTAATGCCACATGAACTAAGATACAAATTTCTTGTGTATTTTTTATTTAAAATAATTTTTTATATTGTGTTTGTGTTACCATCGCATAGAGTAGACGAGAGTTAACTTACTATCCAAAATTAATTAGGAGGATTATGTCTTCAATAATAGATAATGATGTTTGATGAATGCCATAGAGATTATAAGAAAAATAGAGAGTATGGAATAAAGATTGTCCCGGTCGAGTCTCATCATGTTCCGTCCTATTACTATTCGAGATAAATAAATAGTCTCGAGTCTTGACCGATATTTTGAAACGGGATGAAAAATCATCCCGAACCGAATGGTACAGGATCCGGAATATCGATCATGATTCGGGACAATTTTGGCTAGAATCAGGATAAAAATTATCTCGAATTTCGGTCAGAATTTTTATTTGGGATAAGGTCTAGTCCTGAATCTCGATCGAAATTTTCAAAAGAAGTTTATCTATCTCATGTTTAGCTAAGTAACTATTAGGTTCTCTCTCAAAGCACGAGGGAGTCTTCCTCCCTCAGCTACTATTACTTATCCATGAGTTTGCAGTTCACCTCTATCTATCTCTATGAGTATGCTCTTCACTCGCCACTTTGTGGATCTTGTGAATCAGAAAATAGTTGGAAACAACACCCTCGATCCTTGCTTTAGGCGGTCTCATCTGTGAGTCCTGTTCACCCGAAGTGTGGGCGCCGAGGCCAGGAGTGCCGTTTATGCCCTTAGTGTGGTGGTAGGGACGTAGCAGAGAGCAACCCGAGGTTTTTGGTATCAGAGCCAGAGTATTTACTGTTCACGGAGGTGGTAAAATAGTGGATTAAGTAATAGTGGTTGTGGTGGAGTTCTCTTCTCTGTGTGAGTATGAGGGAACCGTCTCAACATATATTGTCTAAACACATTGAGAGTCAGTCAAACACTTTAACTATGTCTACTGTAGAGTCTTCTTCTTCGTCTTCTACTTCAGCTAGTGAGTTAGTAAGAATATCCTCTACTCTTTCCTTACCCCGTTCTTGTTCTAAAAGAATAGCCTCTAAAATAGAAAATCTTGTGGAATATTCACATGTTCCAGAAGGTGTTCAAGTATCTAAGACCCCTTCACTTCTTCTAAACCCTTATAACATGTACAAAAGACCCAGTACTGTCACTAGGAGTATTCGTACTCTTATTTCTACACATCGTCCAACTGCTAAAGAATATGTCCAGTCCTCCAAGCTGGATCAGTGCGCTCTCCGAGCCACACAAGATGAGTAGTATATAGATCTGGAGATTCCGAAAGATTTCGTCTCCAGTTGGAAATCAGAAGGGTACACTCATTTTCATATGGGTGCTGTGAGGGTTATCTTAACTCTCCATGGAAGGAAAGGATTACCAGTAACTGCCAGACTTGCTTTGTTGGATTCCAGATTCAAGGAGTATCAACACGCAGTAATTGGCACTGTTCTCACCACTCTCCATGCTGGGAATGTGTTGCTAACCTTCTACCCAAATTACAATCTGTCTTTGCAGGATCCAAATCTGCCAACTGCCTTTAAAATCCAAGTTCAGATCCAAGGCGCAGCACAGATCGAGTCATCGATGATGGCTACCTTACACCACCAGTTGGTGTACCGTCTGCAAGATCATTCTGTTGATCTTCCATCTGCCACAGAATCCAAAGATGCTCTGATGATTTTGGCAGATCAGACTTCTGCTGACAAGGTGCCAACAATTGTGCAGATCCCACGACAGATCGAGAAGGAAGAGCTATTACAGCTCATGCCTTTGGAATGGCTGACCAACTATGAAAAGTTCCTACGGAGCACTCAGCCTGTCCAAAGCACACAAGCTGTCTTTTCCAGACAGACTGATGGTACTGTTCGCACATCATTTTCTCAGCCTGAGCCGGTAGAAAGTGCGATACCATTTTCCTGTATGATTTCTCCAGATCCGACCAATGGTCTGAGAGAAAAAGACATCCCCATCGAAGCTTTCAATTCAGATGGCTTTCCGGTCTATACTTCAAAGATCGATGGTCATTTCTTATGGGATGCCCCAGGGTCAGGAATGTGCGACCCAGATTGTGACTGTCATCTTCTTGATGATAGTGACGATGACGAAGCTCTCCTCAGGAGGAGGAGAAGAAGGAAGAATAAAAAGCCAAAGTCTCCGTGCAAACCAGAGAAACCATGGCGTGACGACACAGACAACAGTCCTACAGTTGGCGTTACAGAACGAAAAGAGCCTCAACCTAAGAGGTTCACAGAAGAGTACAAAAAGGATGAGATACTGCTTAAAGATGAAACTGGCCAGATCATAAAGCGTATCCCACTCATCAGCTGCCGTCCAAAGAAAAAATGGACTGCCAAGCCTCTTCCACAGATACAACCTTGCATGATGTATCAGCCTTCAACGTCTTCTTACCAGGAGCAGTTCCCACCGCTCGAGAAGATCGTTGACCCTTAGACTAAGGTTGTTGCAAAGCCTTATGTCCAGCCAACTACTGTCACACCTACAGGTCATATGGAGGAACCTAAACAGCATGAAGCTGTGCTAAACTGGCACACGCAGAACGCTAGGGTTCAAAATACTGTACTTCGCAGTATTGAAACTAAGGTGGACCATGTTGTTCAACATGTTCAGAGGACAGAAACAAAGGTGGATTCGTTAGCCAATACGCTACAACGGATGTATGAAGATACGGTGGCTCAAATTGCTCAGCTAGATAGAGACATGAGAACCATGGTCTCTCACAACTATTTTGGTCCAGAGTTTGACCATAAAGAAGCTGAGATGAAGAAACTGAAAGCAGAACTTGCAAAAATGGAAGCCGACATGCGAACCCCATTTGTTCCACAGACTTTCACATCTAGCCCATTTTCACCAACCTTCTCATATCCAGCCTATCAACCTTACCCACCTTCATCATTTACCTCATCCCAAACAGACTGGTCAAAGATTTATGGTAGTGTTCACGGTACTTGGAAACCAGCACCACCAAAACGCCAGTATCCAGAAAACCCAGTTCCACCGATATACTCACAACCTTTACCCCAACCAATATCTCAACCAGGTCCTTCACAGCCTTACACACGACCTTCCCAAACACAAACCTATGTTCCAGAAACACAATTCCATACCATACCTTTACAAACACCTCAGCCTTAACCGACTGTTACAACCCAGCAACTTTATACCCAACAGCTCTCAACCCAAGAGCCTGAACCTGAAAGTTCTGAACAGTCTATAGAATCCTCGGAACCTGAGAGTGATTTTGTGTAGATAGTATCCATTGACTCAGATGACATGGCAGACATCACAAAGATGTTGATGGCCACATCTACTGGATCAAATGAGCCAATGACCGAAGAACCTGATGATACTGAGCCTATACCTACGGGTACAGCTACATAATCACCACCGGAATCAACCAAGCCAGTGACAGGTCCTTGGTTCACATTTGATGATGTCCCACCGTCCAAATGGCCAAACAGGATGCAAGAATTTGTTGCATGGATGGATCTGATGCTACTAAAGCCAGACAATACTGTGCACAATGTCCTTGTAGAATTTGTTTCTCGTACTCTTGGAGCCTTGAGAGAATGGTTCCTGAGTCTCGGAGGTTTCAGATAACAACAATTCTACCAAGTCGAATCAGCGGCTGTAGCTATGGGAATCATACACAAAGAATTCCTCAGAGAAGGAGCCCCACTGATAGAACAGGCTCGCCGGGAATACTTTCAAATGCGGTGTTGTTCCTTAAAGATTAAAGATCTTAACACCCATTTCCAGAGAATGTCAAAGCATTTCTACAAGCTCAACGGATACAATGATCCGAATCTTAAGCATACGTATGCTGCCTCTCTACCAGAGGAGCTACATGAGGAAATGCAGCGCTTGATACAGGCTACACAGCAGAAAGTTACAGACATGTCCCTTGGAGAAATTCACCAGATCGCTATCAAAGCTCTCAATAAGCTTTGTGATCAGCGTACACTTATCAGGGAGATGCTCAAAGACAACCAGCCATTTAAAGCTGCGTGCAAAAAGCCTCATTTGCAGATCAAGTGCAAAGACAAAAAGGATTGCGCATGTCCTTCAAAGAAGAAATCTCATCATAAGCTCTTTAAGAAGAAGAAGAGCAAAAAGGAGAAACAGCGCAAAGAATGGCGTCCAGTCCGATTTTTCAAACAGAAAGATCGACGTGGTAAGCCTAAAGATAGCAGGTGCTTCATTTGCAAGAAGAAAGGGCATTTCTCAAAGGATTGTCCTAAGAATCCGAAGCAAGCTGCTAAGATGGTTCAACAGATCCATCAGTCTTCCAGAATTGATCTTGATGATGCAGATGCTGAATCATGGTTTTCAGAATAAGATCAAATGGACAGTGAAACCGTGTTCGCACTCAACAATCCTAAACTCTCCAGTTCAGATGAATCCAATTCAGATGATAGCAGCAACTCAGACTGCTATATCCCGGTGTTCACTATACAGCCATGCTAGGCTCTCAAGCCTACTGTTCCAGTTCCTTTAGTCCATGTGCAGATTTTACCGTCAAAATATGATAAGCCCATTAAAGTCATTGGGTTTATGGACACAGGAGCTCATAGGAGCATGATGAATCCAGCAGTTTTGCCACCAGAAGCATGGGTGAAGCATACAGAGTTTTTCAAAGCTGCTGATGGTGAAGTTTTCCATACGGATCTCATCACCAAGAAACCTATCGGTATCCGGTTTTTCCATGATTGTACAATATGGACCAGAGTCATTGGTTCCAATTTACCGGATAAGGATATCTTGATTGGTTTTGATGTTTATCATCAAGCCAAGAGACTTCAGATCCAACCAGATGGTATACGGTTTAAAAGATTCATTAAGCCTTATACTACTGTTCCAAAGTTGTTCCAATCCTCTAGAATGGGGGTGAATATGGTGGATTTTGAAGAATTGAAACAACAGTTCTCTCCGTTTTGGTTAGAGTCTCACAGCGACTTTAATCATCCAAACCCATTATGGAGAAATGAAGAGTTCTTTATTAAGCTTCATTTCAAGCTTAATGAGGATATCAACCCAACAAAGGCTACCCATCCGGGGATGACTCCTTCGGACCTTGCTTTGGCCCAGAATGAATGCAATCAGTTGCTACAGCAAGGATTAATTGAGCCCACAACTTCTGTTTGGGCTTGCCAAGCCTTTTATGTGGAGAAGCGGTCAGAGAAGGCACGTGGAAAGAAACGTCTGGTGATAGACTACAAGCCTCTCAACGCTTTCTTGAAAGATGACAAGTTCCCATTGCCCAAGATCAACTCACTGTTCGTTCATATACGAGAAGCCCACATCTTCTCAAAGTTTGATCTCAAGGCAGGTTTTTGGCAATTGGGTATAAGCCCAGATGAAAGGCCCAAAACAGCCTTTTGCATACCCAATGCTCACTACCAGTGGAAAGTTTTGCCTTTTGGCCTCAAGGTAGCGCCATTACTATTTCAGAAGGCAATGACAAAGATCTTCCAGCCGATAATGCATCACACGTTGGTCTACATTGATGACTTGTTTCTTTTCTCAAAAGATGCTAAGTCAAATTACCAGCTGTTATGGCACACCAAAGATCTTTCCCAAAAGAAGTCCAGAACCTTACAAGATCGATCCCCACAATGGATCCATATCAAAGCAACACATGTAAAGGTGTTTAAAGACTTCATCAAAAGCATCAAGGTCTCAAATATCTTCAGACAAAAGATCTCACGGATGAATGACCTTGCCTCTTTACGTCTTGTCACCATGAAAGACAGTGATCTTACTATTCAAGCTTGGATAGTGGAAAGCTTCCTTCCTGATAAAGATTCTAAGGGTCACTACCCTTATAAAAGGAAGTACGTCCTGGACAAAGAAATTCAAGAGTTACACCAGGAGACCATGGATAACCCTGAAGAGCTCAGCAACAAAAAATCCAGGATTCAAGAGAAGTTGTCAAAATGGCCAATCCTTAGAAGATCCATGGTTGATCAATCCTTCACCAATGGTCTCAAAGACCAATTCTATGAGAGTTTGTTTGATCATCCTGATTCAATAATTCCTAACGGGATTGCTGAAGAGATTCTTGGTACTCCGTCATCATGTTTTCGAAAATGGTGTTCTATTCTCAGAAGCATCTGGGATGGAAAGTCTGACGGAATGACTCAGTATACAGATGCTATTGTCCATTGTGGATATGAAACATTTCATTCCACGATTTTTATCAAGAGTCAAAGCTTTTTCCAGAACTATGAATGGAATTTGGGAAACCTGTTTGAATTAGGTTTTCTCAATGGTTTTGTCCTAGGGCAAAATCCTCTCCAACCTGACTGTCTGGGTATTGAGGAAGAAAATCTCAGATTTCTCCCTCCTAATATCTGCGATGAAATTAGAGGATGGTACATACGACATGGAAGTATCAATGTCTGGATAGATTCTATCTCTCCAGAATGGACACAGTACTATCTGAATGTTTTCCCTCCAATACATCTGATCCGGATTATCCCTTCATCCTGTTTTTCCTCATGGAAGCTTGCACATTGGCCATCAAGACCAAAGCCTAGAAAATATTTTGGTATTGATGATCTTTTCCCAGAAGCTCTATCATCGAGACACACTCACAGGATTAGAGCTTTCTCTGCAGACAATGTTCGCCGAAGTTTAGAATGCAATACAAATGATAAAGCATGGCGACGATTCACCACTATTGAGGAATCATCCAGATGTATTATCCAAGGATACAACAAGATCGATTTTCCTCAAAGTCTTTCCACCAGGATCATCAGTGGAGAAATACCTATGTCCCACAAGGCTAGGGCCAATATGAGGATGACCCTCTAGATGATATCCAGCCACATGATTATTTCCCATGATCATGTTTTGTCGTTTAAATAATTCATGCTTTAGACAGCATGATTAGTGTGCTTTTGCTTTAAGTCATTTTCATGCTTTAGCATCTTTGCTTTAGCATCTTTTCTTTTGCTTTTGCTTTTGTAAAAGTAGATTCCTTTGCTTTAGCTTTTGCTTTAGAAAAGGAATGGTTTTTATTTAATCTCATCCCTTTGGTGCGGGGTCCTGTCCCACCAGAGATGCTTTGTGTTTCCTCTCCTCCATCTATATAAGGAGTGAGGTTTTCATTTTGTAAGTTGAAGTTGAAGTTTAAGTTTGGTTTTCGAATCAAAGTTAAGAAATAAAAGAAGTTTATCTATCTCATGTTTAGCTAAGTAACTATTAGGTTCTCTCTCAAAGCACGAGGGAGTCTTCCTCCCTCAGCTACTATTACTTATCCATGAGTTTGCAGTTCACCTCTATCTATCTCTATGAGTATGCTCTTCACTCGCCACTTTGTGGATCTTGTGAATCAGAAAATAGTTGGAAACAACACCCTCGATCCTTGCTTTAGGCGGTCTCCTCTGTGAGTCCTGTTCACCCGAAGTGTGGGCGCCGAGGCCAGGAGTGCCGTTTATGCCCTTAGTGTGGTGGTAGGGACGTAGCAGAGAGCAACCCGAGGTTTTTCCTGAACAAAACTAGACTAGATCCCGATCGTGATCTAAGATTTTATGCCAATCCTAACATGAAATGAATTGTTTTGGATGAATGAAAGACAATTGTGTATTATATTATTATAGTCCCCAAGGCGTGGCTTGGTGGCAAAGAGGGTGAGATCTTGGCTTCAAGGTCTTGAGTTCGAGTTCATGGGTGCGTTTTCTTGTAAGAGTCTGGGACAACTGGAGGTTTAACATGTTCCGTTTAAACCTTAGTCGGGTGGTTTGGCGGTGGGATTTCCAAAAAAAAAAAAGAATTTTGTATTATACATAAATTTAGAAATAATTTAATCTTTAAGATAAGTTATTTGATTATTGAAATAAAATATTAATAAGATCGTTGTAATTTTTTATAAATAAAAAAATAATTTCCATAAAATTTCCCTGCTAAGATAACCGCGAGTCAAAGAAACGCGTTGATAGAGTCCTCCAGGTCCTTCCGCCATGTCATCACTGTAAAATAATAAAATAAAATAGTGAGGTCATAGATCCACTCTTGATATTTATGGTCTCTCACTATGCATGGCAATGGGCCGGGCCGGGCCCGGGCTTTTAAAAGCCCGGCCCGAGCCCGGCTAAAAAAAAATTGGCCTGGCCCTCTGCCGGGCCGGCCCGAGTCGGGCCGGGCCGGTCCCGGGCCAAAACCCGGCCCGAATTGTAAAAAAAAATTAATAATACATCATAATCATATATTCATAAAATGCAAAAATTAGAAGACAATTTATAAATATATATTTTATCAACAAACTAAGTAACTAACAATCCAAACTTCTACAAAATCACAAATAAATACATAATACATCAAAAGTTTATCCATAAACAAATTACAAACCTTATGGGAAAATTGAGCTGACGATGAGATTTCAGATTGACGAAGAGCGACTGAGGTCTGAGCGAGCGAAGACGAAGCACTGAAGTTGAGCTTTGTTTTGTGAAGGAAAAGGAATTTACAATGCACAGCAGCACAAGCTGCACAACAAAATTTCACAAAATAAACTAATGGGCTTATGGGCCTCATGAGTGTGTCACGTGTGACACTGTGACAGTGAGAGAGAGACTAAGTTTAAGAGGCAATCAGGCAACTCGGCAAGACTAAGAGCAGTTAGCAAATAGCCACTCGGCAACTCGGCATTCGGCAAGACTAAGTTTAATATTTTTCATTTTTTTTATTAATTTAAGCCCGGGCCGGGCCAGGCCCGGGCTTAAATCGCCAAGCCCGGCCCGGACCCAAGCCCGAGCCGGGCTTGATTTCTAGGGCCCGGCCCGTAATTTTTGTGTCCCGGGCCGGGCCAAAACCCGGCTGGGCCGGGCCGGGTTTGGGTTTTTCTGCCACCCTTATCTCTCACTGATTTTCTGGACCTCAAACCGCCAAAAGAGGCGCACGCCCAGACTTCTTGGACCTCAAACCTACCAAAGAAGCGCACGCCAGACTACCCGCTCGAGCACATATTCAAATATAAATGATTTTAACTGATTATAAAATATAGATTATGAGTATTTTCCATTGTGTTTGGTTCTTAGCATCCAGTATTAATTATGCCAAAATCTTGTAACCTGTCATGTCGATAATTAGGTTACGGTTAGGAACTAACTATGCCAAAATCAGTATTACTATCTTGTCAATAATTAATCCGAATTGTAATAGATTATTCTTTTCAGTTCAATGGATAAAAGTACTATTTGTGCCAATTCTGTCACTAAACTGTTGACAGCTAATCAAGAGTCCGTATATGAAAAGAAAAGAAAATTAATTTATTTTGGGGAGATAATCACAACTTATAAAATATAATATAGATAAAATAACTCATATTTTCTTACCAAGAGCTTTGCTATTTCCTCAGCATAAAATAAATAAATAGAGATAAAATAAAACACACATATTTTTATTATGAATTCCACTACTTTCTGATATACCAGATCCTCAAGAGTCAAGTGCAGAGCATACTCATAGCTTCATTACAACAATATTTATAAAATATCACACAATATCAATCATCCCCCTCTGAAACCTCTGAAAGGCTTCAGAGAGAAAATGAAGGATGAAGAAAATTAAAAACCTAAGCTCCTTTATATAGGAAATGAAAAATAATATTTTATTCTGAAGCAAATAGTAAAATGATTATTTTATTGTATGCCGATGTTGACCCTTTAATATTATAATGTCCACCGTTCTGGTCTTTATCTGCTTTCGTAATTCGGCACCGAAAATCTTCGTATTTAATCTGCAATAAAAATATAAAATTAACGATAAATATAAATAAATTATAAAAATACATATTATATTAAAAGCATGCCGATTTAAGGGATTTAATTAACCTAAAAGTGTAAAAACGATAAATATTCATGCTAGCAAATGTACATTTTTCAGTGTTAATCACACCCCCAACCAGCTTATTACTAGTCCCTATTAATTAAAGCGAAATATTATTTACAAACAGATTCTTTTACAAGTTAATAAATGTTTTCTTTATTTTTAAATTAACAAATAAATAAATTCTCCGACCTTTTTTTACCGTATCTTATATACACACAAGACAATGTATTAGTCAATTAATTGTCCCCACAATATTTACAGGTCTCATTGAAAATAAAGTAATATTTTTATCCTAAAATTATATCATAATTCGCACCTTGGGACAATGTTAATTCATTTATATACACAACAAATAAACATTTTTTTAAACATCTTTAAATAACATCTTTAACCCATGTAGCGAGCTTTGGGCCAGTGGCTCCCAAACCAGTTGGCATTAGGGCACTAGGTGTTGAAACACCCCTAAGAGCTTAATTACTCGAGTTAAAGAGGCGACTAACTCAAGCTTCACTGTTTTACGCGAACAATCTCTGCTTAATGAGGCAAGATGTCCGGTTATTGAGTAAAAGCCTAGTTAGTTTTATTTTATTATTATTTTTTATATATTTATTTTATTTTTTTATAAACCAACTCAAGTTCTACCGTTTGACACGAATAATCTCTGTTGGCCAGGCAAGATGCCCGGTTACTGAGTAAAACATGATCAGTTGTTTGTTTATTTAATTTTTTTTAAATATATTTACAAATTACATTGTCTTTGAGTGTTGCCTCTGACAAACTAGAGAACTGAATATTACAATATTTTCACTTACAATCCGCAATAATACGCAATACACAAACACACTAAAGCCTGCCCATTTACGACACACACACGCAGGTTCACAAACGCACACACTGCCTATTCAGCACCCTGACACGAAAAAAAAAGCCAATAAACCCTAACCGACACCTAGCAATCACGTTAAAACCCTCACCTAACCCACAACTCTCACCTCACAGATCACGTCACCAACCCTAAGGCTAGAGCTCATTCACGGCAATCTACAGGATAATAACCCTAAGCTTCACGCCCCTACAGCAACCAGCAAAATACCTCCTTCACTGAAAACAACAACCAGCAAAATACGCCCCTCCTCTATCTCTCATTTGGCTCTCATAACTCACGGCCTCTCTTCACATTCTCTCTCTGATTCAACAAACCCACTCCACTCACGGCCTCTGACTCTTCCAGCATCTCTCGGCCAAACCAAGAAACAACAACGAACCCTAGCCTAAAACTCTCGGCAGCCTTTTCCCTTCACGCTCAGACTACAAACCATGCACACGTAAATGAACAAAACCTGCCCCCTCACAATACAAAAGACGCCACTCATGGCACCATTTTGAACCCCTCAACACGTCCCTCTTCTCAAGCCAGAAGCCACGCCATAACAAATAAATCCTAGCAGCCCACGCCATCAATAAGACACAGCCACGCTTCTCACTACTCTCGCCAACCCACTCATAATAAACACGTTAAAACCCCATGCACCATGCAGCAAACCCTCACTAAGCCACCTCACACAACTCACAATAAACACGTTAAAACCCATGACCAAACGAAAGCACTCAACACATAAACCTTAATCACGCACGCACCTCACCACACACTTCACGCAGCCACTCCCCTCTCTCACGCCCATCCTCTCTCTCTCGCCTCAATCACCTCTCTCATTCATCGGCAGAAGCCCTCCCTCATAAAAACACAGACCTTAAACAACAACCTGACACAACCCACTGACCACACACAGGCCGTGCACTCCACGCACACAAGATCACAAGACTCTCCTTCACGTCTCGCTCTCACACCATAAACCAACACACACACACAAAAAATAGCCCTTCCACAAACATACGAAACACACAACAGCCCCCATAACCACACAACAAAGCAACTCCACCGACTCACACAGCAAGCAACCACTGCCTTCACCGAAAAATAAAATAATAGCCCTTGACCGATTACACAAACAACAAGAATAGCCTCTCCACCGATTCATTAAATCACGAAATACCAGCACTAAAACGCACAAAAAACAATCCCCAAAACCCCCTAAACCGAGAGTAAACCAGTCTAAAAATAGTCTCCAAAATACAACCCAAACAGTGAACAAAAACAGCCCCAAAACAGCCCATAAACCAATAAAACAGTGACTTAAACCAGCTGCCCTAAACAGTCCAGAAAATAACCCTAAACAGTCCCTAGACACCCCCTAAAATAGTCTCTGAACCACCTAGAAAACAGTGAAAACAACAGTAAAAACAGTGAAGAACACATCGAAACAGCGAACGAAAATAGCGAACCAGTGAACCAGGATAATAGTGAAGCGTTAAGCCTTCCGGCGACGACGTAACGCACTCCCGAGAAGCGACTTGAAAGGTAAGACCTGAGGGCCCCCCTTTGTTATATTTTATTTTGTTATCCTGGACACGACATGTTTGGTTAGACGTGGAATACGTCCAACCGGGCATGCGAAGTCCTACATTAAAAAATAGTCAAACTATTGGTCACATTGCTTTACTATTTCGCATTTATTTTCAGTCATTTATCTTCCTTTAATATTTAGCACTTAGCTTACTATTTATCGCTTCCATTATTTATTGTTATTTCATCACATGTATTATCATATTTCATGTATACATTGGGTTAATGATTGCGTTACGTTAAATGGTCGGTGCTATCTCTTGCGATATATCGGATGCAAACCCAGATGTAAATTCCGTAGCCGAATCCGAATGGACGGTAGTGCGGTCTGTACTTGGGATACAACTCCACGTACCGCTTGAGAAACTTTCAAGCACGTGTTTCATTTTATGATTTAAATCTATGTTTATTGTTCCGTTATTTATTTTATATGCATTGTTTCTTTATTTATGTATTGTTAATCTAATGTGCATGGGCTAACTAGGGTGGATTAAAGGTCCTCTATTCGAAGGAAATGCCTAAAGGCTACATTTACCACGATATTTTAACCGCGACGGATGAAGTACACTCGATTGAATGTGAAATGTGTTCAATCGGGCATACAAGGTCCAATATTATTTATTTGTTTATTCATGCATTGATAATCTAGTGCGCATGGGCTAACTAGGGTGGATTAAAGGTCCTCTATTCGAGGGAAATGCCTAAAGGCTACCTTTACCATGATATTTTACCGCGCCGGACGAAGTACACTCGATTGAATGTGAAATGTGTTCAATCGAACATACAAGGTCCCATATTATTTATTTGTTTATTCATGCATTAAAACTTTAGTGCGTATGGGTTAATCATATTGGATTAAAGGTCCTCTATTCGAGGAAATGCCTAAAGGCTCAGGCTATTTACCATAGTTTTGTCGCGCCTTTCTTCTGTTGATCTCGTCATTTACCCTTTTGGTTGTTATGTTTTCATTCTTCACTTTGCATTCATGTTGTGTTAATGCTTGAGTGTTGCCTCTTGTGGTATATCGGATGGAAACCCAGACATAAATTCCGTAGCCGAATCCGAATGGACGGTAGTGCGGTCTGTACTTGTGATACCACTCCACGTACCGCTTGAGAAGCATTCGCGCATGTGTCATTTTAGATACCACTTTGGTAATCTCGTTCGAACACATTTCCGAACGCTACCCGAACATATGTATTCTGTCTCATTTCTGTTCGAACGCGTTTACAAACGCTACACGAACACATGCAATCTGTTTACCGTTCGAACGCGTTTTCGAACACTACACGAACGCACGTACAATGAACAGATTTCTTTTCATCACATTTTATGCATGTTTGCTTCTTTGGTCACTTCTTTTGCATTACATATTTAATTATTCGTTTTTCTATTACTGCCTTTACAGTTATTATCTATTCACATATTATGCGCTTCTTTGTTTAATATGCCTATGGAATTATGCCTTTGTCTCCTCTTTCTTATTCTATTTACGTTTATGGGTGTCCAAATCTTGAGTGTTGATTACATTCTCTTGCATGTGTTGCATAATACATGGTTATACTATTGCATTAATATTTTCATTATAATTGGCATAAGTAAGGGACCGTTCCGAACCCAATGGTTTGAGGTATTCCCTTGCGAGGGATGAGTGCGGCCTTAAATCATTTCCCAATTCACACTGGGTGGCGATTCCATTTTTATTTCTCTGGTTTAGTCCCCCGCGGGTTACTCCGTACTCCCGACCGGGCCGCGAGCCCGGACAGCATCGCTAATTTCTGTGTCCTACAGTCTGGCGACTCCACTGGGGATAGAGAATCGGCCCCGAAATAATGTCTTATAATGTTTGTGATTTGTGCTTTAGTTAACCTTGTCTAGAGTTGATTTCACTTAACGTAATATTGGAGTTAGATAATGATTTGGTGTCTTCCTTCACTCACTACCTTTTTATAACCAAAAGGAAAAATTGTGAAGACATCTAGATAATCATCTAAAGTGATGTACTAATTTGGATGATCTGTTGTTTATTCCTGTCACCAAGGCGATAAGAGCCTAAGAGGCCAGGGTATTTAAGAGAGTTCGCTCCACCCTCCCTCTAGGGAATTTTCAATAGAGAAATCCATTTGACAATTATTTGTGTATCGTGAAGTCGTTTTCGCTCGAAACGGTGGATCGTTATATGGTATCATCACTGGTTGTCACGTACCTTAGGGTATAAAAAAGGTGCGCTCACTTGGTCGCTCGAACCCTTGAGTGGGGAGACCTAGTTGTGGGCAATCCTTCACCGGCAGGAGTCTTTATCTATACTCATATAAACCCCGCATGTGAACCATAGTTGCATGACCTATAGAAGCCACCCTTTTTATGTTTGTGTTTGGGACCATCATCATTTGGATTCATTTGGAATTCTTGTCATGAGATATGAACTTGTTGGGCCATTTAAACTAGGATGAGTTTGTGTCTCATGACAATTGGGTCGAAATCTTCTAAAATACCGATGGGCCGCTTTGTGTTTGGGCCCCCTATTATTTGAAGTTGTTTAGCCACGTTATTGCAAAAGTGTAAACCTGCTGGGCCTTTTTCAACTGGGACAAGTTTACACCTCGCAATAATATGATTGAATGCTTTGAAATGATAATGGGTCAACTTGTATGAAAACCTTGATAGGCTTAGAAAGTCCAAACATGATCCAAATATGCTAGAAGCACGAGTTCAATATCCGCACTGGCTTTCATCCAGAAAAGATACGCCTTGTTATGGCATATTTGTATACTTTCAGACGCTTCTAAGTTCATCCCCATGACCACGGTTGCCGAAAACTCAATTCGTCGTTTCTAGACAATGGCATGATCCCATAATCGGCTTAGTCCATATTGTAAATGGGCGGTCTTTGTCTTTTACCGATGGAAAGGGATAAAAGCGGCCAAGGTTCACCCCGTAGCATAGGAGAGAACGATTTTGTGTACCCCACATTGGTACATAAAATAAGCCATACCTAGGACAGAAATGGACTTACCACGAGTGTGGGAGATATAAGGTTGGAAGGATATATGTTATTTTGATAACCACGTCCATCTTATGCATCTCATGCATACACGCATCATGTTAACCCCTGTGTCTTAAAAGCCATCATAGATATCCGTTGGGTTAGAGATAAAAGAAGACTTGTCAATAAGAGTTTAGCAAACATGGATACCGGGGAAAAGGAAATCGAGGAACATAAAACTTTACGGTAAGGATAGAAAGACCATTTGGGGCCTTCGGAAAAAAAAAAGAGAAAAAAAATTTGTTTGTTCTTAGTCCTTAATAGTTAAGCATAAATCCGATGATGAAATTGATTGCTTCGGGGTGAAACCTTAAAAACGATAAGTTCTTGATACACTTTTATCTGATGATTTGAGTAATTGATATAGGTTAGACTCGTGAGCACTTAATCATAAGTTCTTAGCAGTGAAAACCTGAGTAATTAGTAAAGTGACTAGTTGAAGAAATTATAGGTTGGTGAATGACCGTTCGCCTAAATGTCTATCATGATTTGCTTGTGTTATGATGTGTGGTATGGTTGAAAATAAAAGAAAAATCTCTAAAGAAAAGAATTAAACCACCTATAACCGATAAGCGTGAAGCTACCCATGAGCGAGTATTAGGACCACCATGATGAGAAATGCTACCTTAAAAGGTATGTGTGTTGAAAGAAAAAAAAAGAAAAAAAGAAGAAGTTCAAAACGAAAAGAAAAACAAAGAGAGACAAAGGAAAAGAAAAATAAAATCATACCACATTGAGCACGGAAAAGCAATTGCAGAGCATAACTGAGACATCTAGGTTGATTTGACCCATCGATCTCGATTTTTGAAACGAAATCATTGAGTTGGCTTACTTAAGGATCAAGCTGTGAAAGAACCTTTGCGCACACACACTTTGAGTCTGGCTTAGATCATTTACTCAAAGACTTGGATTTGAGTTACATCGAGTGTTTTGAAGGTTCTCTGATCTCATTACTGAGCATTCTTTGAGGACAATGATATGTATAACTATTGGGACTATTTCGTAGCCTGTAATGGGGTATGTTGATATGAAATGCCACACCACGTAGCCTACCTTGACCTAGTGCAAGCAGTAGAGAGCAGAAACCTAAGCCAGGTCTGGGGGCGACCAGTCTACCACCTCGTGAATAAGAGACATAACGGGATCTTGAGCCATGGGACCAAAGAAAACTGAGCAATCACCAGAGTAGAATTGGCAGGAGGAAACTATAAACAGGCCCAGGGGGCGACCAAAGACTTTTATATGCAAAGGGCACCAAAGAGCACAAGGAAGGCCTAACCCATCGGAATAGGAAATACATCCATGCATACATATCACATACATGCAATTTTTGTTTTGTGTTCGCAGGTTTTTAAGGAAAAAAGGAAAAAAAAAGCAGCAAATACGAGCAAGTCAGTAACAATTCAAAAATGAGCCATCTCTCATCAAGTAACGGTTCAAAAATAAACCACCTCGCACCAGTAACGGTTCAAAAATTAGCCATCTCAACTCAGGTAACGGTTCAAAAATGAGCCATCTCTCATCAAGTAACGGTTAAAAAATGAGCCATCTCTCATCAAGTAACGGTTCAAAAATGAACCATCTCTCATCAAGTAACGGTTCAAAAATGAACCATCTCAACTCAAGTAACAGTTCAAAAATGAACCATCTCAATTTAGTAACGGTTCGGAAATGAACTACCTCGCATCAATAACGGTTTGGAAATGGACCACCATCTCAACAAGTAACGGTTCGGAAATGAACTATCCTCTCACATCAGGAACAGTTCAGAAATGACCCATCATCTTATATCAACTCAGTTCGAAGCATCTCGCAAAGCAGCAGGTAAGTACGGCAGCCGACAGACCAGGTAAGTAAGTAAAAATGCATGCATGACTTTGATAGGATTGTCAATGTCACACACTGCACAAGTCTCATCAAAGTGGGGGTGACTGTAGACACCTGCATTTTTACATAAAGCCCAATGATGAGCCTCGTATGGAGGCACTACCCGATAAGTTACGGAAATCGCGGGAAACAGACGTCGGAAGGGAAAAATTCAAGAAATAATTACATCAACAAATTTAACTCGCTAATTGGCCTCGGGTTCGCCCGATTAATTTCTGATTTAAAATTTTATCCTCGGACCAAAACCCCGCACCCATCCAAAGCCCACTTCGCCCAAGCCCAATCCAAAAATAATTAAAACATTTAAAACACATGCCACAAATTAAATTAAATCAAATCCAATTAAAATAAAAACAAATCTCCTTCCTAATTTAAATAAATCACTCACCAAATTAAAGAAATTCCCCCACCAAAAATACAAATATTCTTTCCCTAAATTAAACACACACATAATTACTTGATTTGTTTCCTTTTCAAAACCCATGCATAACCCTAACCCTAATGCACCACTATAAAATATAACTTGAAATAAACCCTAAAGACCTCCTCTCTCAGCCCTGGACTAAATTCCCCTTCTCTCTTCACGCATACGGCCACACACAACCAAACAAAACAAACCACGACACTTACAAACGCACACACATGGCTCACTTATCATCAACACTCTCTCTCGCCCCTCCTCTATCTCTCCCTCTCTCCCATCTTCTCTCCTCTCACAAACATTCACAAACCCACCAAATAAAACCCTATTCTATCTTCTCTCTCGGCAACTTGAAAAATAAAGAAACCCTAGCTCTTTGGCTTACACACTCATATAGAACCGAATACAACAAACCAAGCAGCTTTTCTCATCGACGACACACACTTCACCTAGAGACAAAGCCACGTCACGTAATACACAAGCACACTAAAGCCTGCCCATTTACGACACACACACGCAGGTTCACAAACGCACACATTGCCCATTCAGCACCCTGACACGAAAACAAAAGCCAATAAACCCTAACCGATACCTAGCCATCACGTTAAAACCCTCACCTAACGCACAGCTCTCACCTCACAGATCACGTCACCAACCCTAAGGCTAGATCTCATTCACAGCAATCTACAGGAGAATAACCCTACGCTTCACGCCCCTACAGCAACCAGAAAAACACCTCATTCAGTGAAAACAACAACCAGCAAAATACGCCCATCCCCTATCTCTCCCTTGGCTCTCACAACTCACGGCCCCTCTTCACATTCTCTCTCTGATTCAACAAACCCACTCCACTCACGGCCTCTTACTCTTCCAGCATCTCTCGGCAAAACCAAGAAACAACAACGAACCCTAGCTTAACACTCTCGGCAGCCTTCTTCCTTCACGCTCAGACCACAAACAAGCAGCCATCTAGCCATAAACCACGCACACGTAAATGAACAAAACCTGCCCCTCACAATACAAAAGACGCCACTCATGGCACCATTTTGAACCCCTCAACACGTCCCTTTTCTCAAGCCAGAAGCCGCGCCATAACAAATAAATCCTGGCAGCTCACGCCATCAATAAGACACAGCCACGCTTCTCACTACTCTCGCCAACCCACTCACAATAAACACGTTAAAACCCCATGCACCATGCAGCAAACCCTCACTAAGCCACCTCACACAACTCACAATAAACACATTAAAACCCCTGACCAAACGAAAGCACTCAACACATAAACCCTAATCACGCACGCACCTCACCACACACTTCACCCAGCCACTCCCCTCTCTCACGTCCATCCTCTCTCTCTCGCCTCAATCACCTCTCTCATCCCTCGGCAGCAGTTCTCCCTCATAAAAACACAGACCTTAAACAGCAACCTGACACAACCCACTGACCACACACAGGCTGTGCACTCCACGCACACAAGATCACAAGACTCTCATTCACGTCTCTCATTCACACCATAAACCAACACACACACACAAACAAAACAGCCCTTCCACAAACATACGAAACACACAACAGCCCCCATAACCACATAACAAAGCAACTCCACCGACTCACACAGCAAGCAACCTCTGCCTTCACCGACAAATAAAATAATAGCCCTTAACCGATTACACAAACAACAAGAATAGCCTCTCCACCGATTCATTAAATCACAAAATACCAGCCCTAAAACGCACAAAAAATAGTCCCCAAAACCCCCTAAACTGAGAGTAAACCAGTCTAAAAATAGTCTCCAAAATACAACCCAAACAGTGAACAAAAACAGCCTCAAAACAGCCCCTAAACCAATAAAACAGTGACTTAAACTAGTTGCCCTAAACAGTCCAGAAAATAACCCAAAACAGTCCCTAGACACCCCCTAAAACAGTCCCTGAACCACCCAAAAAACAGTGAAAACAATAACAAAAACAGTGAAGAAAACAGCGAAACAGCGAGCGGAAATAGCGAACCAGTGACCCAGGAAAATAATGAAGCGTTAACCCTTCCGGCGATGACGTAACGCACTCCCGGGAAGCGACTTAAAAGGTAAGACCTGAGGGCCCCCCTTTGTTATATTTTATTTTGTTATCCCGGACACGGCATGCTTGGTTGGACGTGGAATAGGTCCAACCGGGCATGCAAAGTCCTACATTGAAAAATGGTCAAACTATTGGTCACATTGCTTTACTATTCCGCATTTATTTTCAGTCATTTATCTTCCTTTAATATTTCGTACTTAGCTTACTATTTATCGCTTCCGTTATTTATTGTTATTTCATCACATGTATTATCATATTTCATGTATACTTTGGGTTAATGATTGCGTTACGTTAAATGGTCGGTGTTATCTCTTGCGGTATATCGGATGGAAACCCATACGTAAATTCCGTAGCCGAATCCGAATGGACGGTAGTGCGGTCTGTACTTAGGATACAACTCCATGTACCGCTTGAGAAACTTTCAAGCACGTGTTTTATTTTGTGATTTAAATCTATGTTTATTGTTCCGTTATTTATTTTATATGCATTGTTTCTTTATTTATGTATTGTTAATCTAATGCGCATGGGCTAACTACGGTGGATTAAAGATCCTCTATTCGAAGGAAATGCTTACAGACTACCTTTACCACGATGTTTTGCCGCGCCGGACGAAGTACACTCGATTGAATGTGAAATGTGTTCAATCGGACATACAAGGTCCCATATGATTTATTTGTTTATTCATGCATTGATAATTTAGTGTGTATGGGCTAACTAGGGTGGATTAAAGGTCCTTTATTCGAGGGAAATGCCTAAAGGCTACCTTTACCATGATATTTTACCGCGCCGGACGAAGTACACTCGATTTAATGTGAAATGTGTTCAATCGGGCATATAAGGTCCCATATTATTTATTTGTTTATTCATGCATTAATAGTTTAGTGCGCATGGGTTAATCATATTGGATTAAAGGTCCTCTATTCGAAGGAAATGCCTAAAGGCTACCTTTACCAAAGTTTTGCCGCGCCTTTCTTCTGTTGATCTCATCATTTACCCTTTTGGTTGTTATGCTTTCATTCTTCACTTTGCATTCATGTTGTGTTAATGCTTGAGTGTTTCCTCTTGTGGTATATCGGATGGAAACCCAGACATAAATTTCGTAGCCGAATCCGAATGGACGGTAGTGCAGTCTGTACTTGGGATACAACTCCACGTACCACTTGAGAAGCATTCGCGCATGTGTCATTTTGGATACCACTTTGGTAATCTCGTTCGAACGCATTTCCGAACGCTACACGAACGTATGCATTCTGTCTCATTTCCGTTCGAACGCGTTTACAAACGCTACACGAACGCATGCAATCTGTTTACCGTTCGAACGCTACACGAACGCATGTACAGTGAACATATTTCTTTTCATCACATTTCATGCATGTTTGCTTCTTTGGTCACTTCTTTTGCATTACATATTTAATTATCCGTTTTTCTATTACTGCCTTTACAGTTATTATCTATTCACATCTTATGCGCTTCTTTGTTTAATATGCCTATGGAATTATGCCTTGTATCCCCTTTCTTATTCTATTTACGTTTATGGGTGTCCAAAACTTGTGTGTTGATTACATTCTCTTGCATGTGTTGCATAAGACCTGGTTATACTATTGCATTAATCTTTTCATTACAATTGACATAAGTAAGGGACCGTTCCGAACCCAACGGTTTGAGGTCTTCCCTTGCGAGGGGTGAGTGCAGCCTTAAATCATTTCCCAATTCACACTGGGTGGCGACTCCATTTTTATTTCTCCGGTTTAGTCCCCGCGGGCTACTCCGTACTCCCGACCGGGCCGCGAGCCTAGACAGCGTCACCGATTTCTGTGTCCTACAACCAGATCATCAAGAGGCAAGTGCAGAGCATACTCATAACTTCATTACAATAATATTTATAAAATATCACACAAGATCAATCTCCCCCTTTGAAATCTCTGAAAGGCTTTAGACAGAAAATGAAGGATGAAGAAAACTAAAAACCTAAGCTTCTTTATATAGGAAATAGAAAATAATATTTTATTCTAAAACAAATAGTAAACTGATTATTTTATTGTATACTGATGTTGACCATTTAATATTATAATGTCTGCCATTCTGGTCTTTATCTGCTTTCGTAATTCGGCACCGGAAATCTCCGCATTTAATCTGCGATAAAAATATATAAATTAACGATAACTATAAATAAATTATAAAAATACATATTATATTAAAAGCATGCCGATTTAAGGGATTTAATTAACCTAAAAGTGTAAAAACCATAAATATTCATGCTAGCAAATGTACATTTTTCAGTGTTAATCAATCACCTCTCCAATAGTAACATGACACGTACCCCCACATTATCTTCCAACTAAGCGCTCCTTCGTTCAACTAACTATAAATACCTCAGCTCACCAAATCTTATCATCAGAATTTCAAATCCAAATTGAAAATTCAAAAATAATTAAATTTTAAAAAATAAATAAATAATTTTAAAAAACACACACATGCGCCACTGCACGTGGGATGAGTGTTTTTATTTTTTTTTATTTTTATCCTTTAAATAATTTTACACCCATAAAATTAAATGTAAATTTTTAAGTTTGACTAGGTTAATATTAAATATTCTATCTTAATAGATTTTTTTTAAAAAATAAACAGATAATGAAAAATATTTAAGCCGGCAGTCCATATGAATCGTGTTGGGCCTCCATTCGTATTGGTGGGCCAGCATGAATGGGAGGCTCGCAACCCAAGTGGGTCGTGCTGAGCTCCCATCAGAGGCCCACAGCCCATGTGGATCAAGCTCGTGAGCTGTGCTGGCAAATTCTGTCTATAATAATTAGTGTTTCTGCCAATTATAAGATGGCTCGTATCTCATCTATGTGCCCGTTGTCACATTTTCGTAAACACCTTCGTGGGTGGGCGCACCACCTCTGCAGTTTCTAACAACTAGACGTTGACCTGAGCAATGCGCAACTCGTCTCATAGATATAATCGATGTTAAATATAAGAAATAAAATTAATTAGGATCTTACCGTCAATCATAGTTGTTCAAATAATGTAAGTCTTTTAATATTCTCTCAAATTAATAAATTTGTCTTTTAATTATTCCACTTTATATTTTTTTATTACAGGGAACAAAAATAAATTTGGCTAGGCGAAAGATACTTTTATAATTAACATTAATATATTTTATGACTCTTGGACTTTCACTAATAAATAATTGAGTAATGAGTATAAAAATAATATAAAAACCGAAAAGATAAGATGATATTAGTAAATGTCTATTATTTAAATAGGTTACATTAGTAATGACTTTTGAATTGCTACTAATAAATAAGTGTTATTATTTATGAGAGAAGGCGAAACATATTTATACATATATTTATGAGAGAAATAAAAAAATAAAATAGCCATTATAACATAAGCAAATAATAAAATAGCAACCAATTTTATCTGTACTTATGCCGATAATTGATATTGTTATGATTCATTAAAGACCATTTGGTGGCAACATTGAATTTTTTCCTCAAAGTACAGCAACCAATTTTATATGTCCATATGCCGAAAGTTGAAATTGTTATGATATTCATTAAAGACCATTTTGTGGCAACATTGAAATTCTTCCTCAAATTAAAGAGCTTCATATTTTTTTAGGATACTGAATAAACCAATTTTAAAATGGGATAACATGGTCGATAAGACATGAGTTCGAGTACGAGAGAGTATCAAGTTTTTCAGCTTTTATATATTATATTGATATTGATATATTGATATATTGAATATACACAACATGAAATCGAATCCAACCACGTGTACCATTTGTGAATGAATGGAAAACAAATGCTCCTAAAAATTTTCCCGTGCAATAAGCTTCATTTTGAATAGACTATAATTATATTCAGGATTCAAGGAACATGTTCTACACTATAAACTATTAAAATAATAATAAACTACAAATTTAGGATACAAACTTATATATGACAAGTAATATTATTTTATTGATTCATGTGATGATTAGTTATTAAAATGTATTTTTTTAAATCTAAATGGTAAATTTATATTAATGCCACACAATTAAGATACAAATTTTTTTGTGTATTGTTTTAATTTAAAATAATTTTTTATATTGGGTTTGTGTTACCATCGCATAGAGTAGACGAGAGTTAACTTACAATCCAAAATTAATTAGTATGATTATGTCCTCTTATGTAAACCTTACAAGAACAAAGCTTGCAAAACCTACACAAGATTAGAATCTCAAACTAAGGAACGCCAAACACAGGTTTAAAGATTAAGAACTCGTGAAGAACAGAATCTCACGAATTCCTAATTGCTTGAACGCCACAAATGACAGCAACCTCATTTAATAAGTTTTGATAAGGGTTCAGTCAAGAATAAAGAGAAAATCAACAGTCACACACACATTGGTGCTAAAAACCAAGGCTATTCTTTATTCTAAATTATGTATTGTCTTGATTACATAATGAAAGTTTGTTTAAATATAAAGCAAATCTTAATTCTCCCCAAATCATGAAATCCTAAACTAAACCCAAGTTCAAATAGAATTCCTAAACTAAATAAGACTAAAAATTTCATGCATGGACTTTTAAAATAACATTAGAGTTCATCTCATCACTTAAGTATACCATAAAATTAAAAACATATAACCTAAAGCGATAAGGATATTGATAATTGCGACTTCATTTTTTATTAGGAATGAGTCTGAATTTGTCTTTGACATAAACCATAAATTTGTATATTTATGAGTCCTCCTTCCAACACAACTTCAATCACCCAAATCGGAATCGGATGATAAAGTTATGGTCAAAATACAAAAACTGCGTATATCCCACCGCCATTGTTGATGCTAATCGGGAATTTAGATTCATTGGGCTATGCCCATCTTCCGTAGCGTCAAATAAGTGCATGAAGACTGAATCCATTTGCTCTTGTGAATGGCCAAGTTTAGCATGTGAAAGAAGCCCAACTTGGCCACATTAGATCATATCATTCCCCATTTCCACGAAAGGATTCGTCCTCGAATCCGAACTGGTCGTTTTGGTATGGAAATGTCGAGAACGAATTCATCATGATATGCATTTCCTCTAAATAGTGGCAAAACATAATAACCTCATTTTGCAATAACATCATGAAAATCCTGCAAAGAACGAATGCAAACAACATGCAAAGAATTGTTAGTTATACCCAATTCCTCATCAACCTTAGTTTTCTTATCCTCATTCACCCAAAATGTTTTTAACTTCACTCACCAAAATCTTAACAACATTCTCAATTTTCTCGTACATATGTTTAGCCATATTCTTCTTTTCACTGATAACACAACTCATGGCCTCATAATTATTGTCCATTTCATAATCCGTAGCATAACTATCGGCCTCACCAATGTTTTCACTTATATCACCACCAACAACTTCCTTAATCTCACTCACAGTAATGTCACTCTCTGAAGACTTAACATCTCTAATATTATATCCATTAGTAACAAACAACTTTTTCGCAACATAATTCACTTTCTCAATATCACTAGATCTCTCACTACCCGCACTCCTCTGTAAATACAATTCATCTTTATAGGCCTGTTGTGGTGTTAAAGGAATAAATACCTAAATTTATACATATTCCTATCCATATCATAAAACACCTTATTAAATTTATACCAAGACCTACCTAATAAAATATGTGTAGAACTCATAGGAATCACGTCACACACCACTTGATCAACATACTTCGTAATTGAAAAACTTACCATAACTTGCTTAACAACCTCGACTTCTTCAAAATCACTCATCCACTTATAAGGTCTATCAAGATGAAGTAATGGCAATCTCAATTTTACCACAAGGTAAGTACTAGCGAAATTTTTGTGACTTCCTCATCTAACGATCATACTACATACTTTATTATTGATCTGGCATCTCGTACGAAAGATGAATTCATTTTTTTTCCAACTTAGGTGGTGTTGTATGCATATTCTGTACACTGCTAGTCTGAATACTCTCTCATCTAGCTGTAGGCATTGCATTTTTTGCATGTGAAACCCGATGATGAGTCTCAGTTGGAGGCACTACCTTTTTAGTTAAGGATATTGTGGGAAACGGTCGTCGGAAGGGAATCGATATTTCATTAGATCCTTGTTCATTTGTTTAGCGTCAAGCTCACTTGTTGGACCTCCGTTTAGAGCACTTTTGGCCCAGAAAAACCAAAAACCTTTTAATCTAGCCCATACACGCCTAACCCACTCACCAAGCCAAATCAAGCCCACACCACATCTAGGCCCACACGCCCATCACCCTAAATCACATCCAAATTAAATCAAATATTAAATTAAATATTAATTAGATAATGTAATTGAATTAAATAAAATAATTAAATCATTTACCAATTAAATAAAACATAAAATATAATCATACCTAATTTAGATAAACCAAATATATTAACTTCCTAACTAAACAAAATCATATACTAAATTAAAGAAATATCATGCCTAATTAAATCACTCATAACCAACTTAAAGATATTGACTTCCTAATCTAAACCAATCTTGTCTCCATCAAATCCATTGCTTTCCTTCTTTAACACTAAATCAAATCCCTTCCTTGTGAGACAAGGAGAAGCCCTAGCCCTTCTCTATATAAACAAAGCCAAACCAAGCCTCTCCCCCCCTCTCAATTCACGCCCAACTCTCTCTAATCTCTTACAATTCACGTCAATAGCAACAAGAAGCAACACAAAAAATTCTCTTCATCTCCTCCACTCCATAGCCGAAAATATCACAGCCCCTAAACCCCCATACATCACCGAAAATCTCCCCCATACAGCAACCCTCCATCACCGAAAACACACCCCAAACAGCAGCCCCTTTCCACCGAAAACAGCAGCCCCTGTACCTCCTAAAACACGCCTGAGCAGCAGCCCAAATCACCCCCAAAACAGCAGCAAAATCCTCTTAAAACAGCCCCTAAATCCTTAAAACAGTAACATAAAAAACTGCATTTATAATCCTCAAAATAATCACAAAAACTGCACTTAAAACCTTTAAAAACACCCAAAACAGTCCGTTGAAACGTCAAAATAGTGACCTGGACAGTGAGCAAAAATACAGAGGAAATAGCGGTAAAACGGAGGCCAAACAGCAAGCAAAATAGCAAAACAGTGAGCTAAGACGCTAAACTAGTGAACCGGAGAAGTTGATGAGCTTTTACCCTTCCGATCTCCGCGAAACGCACGTCCGAAAGTCGGCAAAAAAGGTTAGACCTGAGGGTATTTTCCATGTTCGTTTTCTGTTTTATTTTTATTATTCATTGAGTATTATTCGCATGATTGTTATGTTAAAATGCATGTTGGGGCCCTTGAGTAGATAAATATGCATGGATTACGAAATATTGTATGTTGTGGCCTTGGAATAAAATGAAAGATTGTCAACTCTCGCGGTATATCGGATGGAAACCCGGACATAAATTTCATAGCCGATTCTGAATGGACGGTAGTATGATCTGTACTCGGGATACAACTCCACGTACCGCTTGAGTAAACGGCACTTTCTTTTGTTTTATGTTGCTTTGATTTATTTATTAGTCGTCATGTAAATTCCGCATGTTACTTGTTTATGCATGATGCGATCGAGCGCATGGGCTTAGTAAGTCGGATTAAAGGTCCCCTATTTGGAGGGGTTAAAACCCTTTACCACGATACTTTGTCGCGCCGGTTGATGTGTGTTCGGTTGAATGTAAGATATATTCAATGGGGCATACTAAGTTTGATATTATTGTCTTTATACTTTGTATGCATGATGCGATCGAGCGCATGGGCTTAGTAAGTCGGATTAAAGGTCCCCTATTTGGAGGGGTTAAAACCCTTTACCACGATGCTTTACCGCGCCGGTTGATGTGTGTTCGGTTGAATGTAAAATATGTTCAATCGGGCATACCAAGTTTATTATTGTCTTTATTCTTTGTATGCATGATGCGATCGAGCGCATGGGCTTAGTAAGTCGGATTAAAGGTCCCCTATTTGAAGGGGTTAAAACCCTTTTACCATGATGCTTTGCCGCGCTGGTTGATGTGTGTTCGGTTGAATGTAAGATATGTTCAATCGGGCATACTAAGTTTGATATTATTGTCTTTGTACGCATTGTAATGAAAAGCGTATGGGCTTATTGTGTTGGACTAAAAAGGTTCTCCATTTGGGGGAAGAAAAGCCTAAAAGTCTAACTTTACCACGATATTTGCCGCGTCTTTTATATATTGATTGCATCATCTGCCCCTGTCGTGGCTCGATCTATTACCATTGGTACATCCATATTATTAGCAATTGCATTTTCCTTTATTCACACATAAATCAGAACCCTCACACGTACTGTCCACTAGCCACAAAGCCACACACACACTCACTAAAGACCTAAGCTACACCCACGAAACACACTGCCCTCCACTCGTCACTTCACTGCCTCACGCCAACCCTTAAGCCACATGCCCTGAATTTCACGCACCATATACCCTCCACTCATGCTAAGACCTCTCATTCAAATAGCCCCACTCACGCCACTGTCCCCTACTCACGAGTTACCTTAAACCCACGCAAACACCCTCACTTGCACTGCCTGAATTACGCATGATCAGCGTACACTTGAACCTTCAACACCCACAAGCCATTCGCCTCACTCACAAGACCACCCCCTAACGCCACCTATTAGCCTTAGCCCGCGCATAAAGCCAACTATACCATTCATGCATGTATTATGAAATCCCATATAGTCATCCTTATCTTGTACGCGTCATAATGAAGAGCACATTTATTCCATTGGTTGCATCATTTACCTTAGTCTTGGCTTAACGTATTGCAATTCATATATCCATGTTATGATGGCATTTGAGTATTATTTCTTGTGGTATATCGGATGGAAACCCAGACATAAATTCCGTAGCCGATTCCGAATGGACGGTAGTGCGGTCTGTACTTGGGATACAATTCCACGTACCACTTGGAAAAGCGCTCACATGTGTGTTTATGTCCGTATTAGTTATCTTCTTTTGCACCATGTCGTAGCATGCTTACTTTAATGCCTAATTGCATCCTTAATTGTCTTTTTGCATCATGTACTTAGTTGACTCTTTCATTTACGCATGGACATGTAATGGCTATTTGTTTATGCTTCCGCACTTATAAGTATGATATGTCTATGAAATCACATGTTCGCCATTATTTGATTCGCTTTTATGTGTGCTTGCATGGTTAGTGTGTGCTTGTGTGTTTCATGAATATAATATGCCAATGAAGTTATATGTTCGTTGCTACTTTGATGTACTTTCAAGCATGCAGCCTTAGATGTAAAATATATGCAAATTTAGGTGTAAGTTTATTTTTGCACAAATGGATTTGGAAGCATGATACTCTTGGAAATAAGTGTTACTTAAGCTTGATTAAATTATTACAAAATTTTTTTTCATTACAAAGTGATATAAGTAAGGGACCATTCCGAACCCAACGGTTTGAGGTCTTCCATTGCGAGGGGTGAGTGCGGCCTTAAATCTCATTTTCCGGGTTCACACCGGATGGCGACTCCATTATTCTCCGGTTTAGTCCCCCGTGGATACTCCGTACTCCCGACTAGGCCGCGAGCCTAGAACAACATGCGTCGCCCAGTTCCTGTGTTCCCACAGTCTGGCGACTCCACTGGGGATAGAGAATCGGCCCCGAAATATTGTCTTGTAATGTTTGGATTTATGTTCTAATTGACCGTGTCTATAGTGGATAAAATGGGGGTTTAATCAAAGGCATTTTGAGGCTAGGTAATGGTTTGGTGTCTTCCTTCACTCACTACCTTTCTAGAAGGAAAAGCTGTGAAGGCACCTAGATAGCCATCTACTCGTAGCCTATTGTGATGGACTAATTTGGAGGAATCATTGTTTATTCCTAACACCAAGCGATAGGAGCCTAAGAGGCTTGGGTATTTAAGTGAGCCTCGCTCCACCCTCCCTCTGGGGAATCTACAACGGGAAATCCATTTGACAGTCGGTCACACACCATAGCTCACTGGCATGTACCTTAGTGTATAAGAGCCTTTGTCTACACTCTTGCGAACCCACCCATAGACCGGGGTTGTATGGTAAAAGTAACAATTATTTCCTTGAGTATGTGCTTGTGGACCATCCTAATTTGGATGCAGTTGGACTATTGTCAGAAATACGAACTTGCTGGGCCATTTAAACTAGGGCGAGTTCGTACCTTATGACCATTAGGCCCAAAGCTTCTGAAATGTTGATGGGCCATTTTGTAAAAATTATTGTTTTATGTTTGCATTATCTTTCTTTTATGCTTGTGTTTGGGAACATCGTCGTTTGGATCCATTTGGACCATTTGTCATGGGATATGGGCTTGTTGGGCCATTTAAACTGGGACCAGAACGTATTTTATGACAATTGGGCCAAAGGCTTCTAAGTGTTGATGGGCCACTTTGTGCTTGTGTTCGGAACATTACCATTTGGATTTAGTTGGGCTCCTTGCCATGAGATGTGAACTCGTTGGGCCATTTAAACTGGGACAAGTTCACTCCTATGACAGTTAGCCCAAAAGCTTCTAAAATGATAACGGACCGATTTGTTTGAAAATTTTAGTTGACTTAGTATGTTATATATGTTACATGCATCTCATGCACCTCATACATACATGTATCATGTTAACACCTTCCATGTCTCAAAAAGACATCATAGATACCGTTTGGGTTAGAGAAAGGACAAGGCTCATTAAAAGAACAGTAACAGGCATGAGTGAATCCGGTAACGAGGTATCCCGTATGGATCAGTTAGAGAACGGTCTCGCCAAGATCACTGAACAGTTGCAAGCTTTGACTACTGATGTGGCTGGTATAGCCGGGTCTCGTGCTGGGGGTAGTTCTGGGGATGTAAGGCAAGAGGAACCTCCGAACAGATTGGGGGATGATATCCCCACTTTTGATGATGATATGGCAGAGTATGCAGCAGGCAGAGTATCTGGGTCTCAGGCAGAGTTACAGAAGCTTCGGGATCAGGTTGAGTCAGTTACCCGCAAGATGAGGGGTAAAAATGAGGATTTGCTGGATTATGACACGCTGACTTTCGAGGAACAGTTGCCGAAACAGTTTAAGATGCCTGATATGGCTAAGTTCAGTAGGAATGGGGATCCAAGGGTGCATCTCCGACAGTTTGTATCAGTCATGAGTTCAGTTGGCCTATCTCAGCGCCAAGTGCAGAAGATGTTTGGAATGTCGCTCGAGGGAGCTCCCATGGTGTGGTACCACAGTTTAGAGAAGAAAGTGAAGGAAGATTGGAGGGAGTTGGCTGATGCCTTCCTGAAGCAGTATGTCACTGACCTAGAGATCGATCTGTCACTCCGCGATCTGGAGAATGTTAAGCAGAAGTCAGAGGAGTGTTTTAAGGAATATGTGGACCGATGGAGAAGTCAGTTGTTGAAGATGCAGACTAGGCCTTCGGAGAAGGATCGGATTAAAATGATTATCAAGGGCACTAAGCCCTCTATTTACAGCAAGTTGAGGAGGATGACCTCTATGATTACAGACTTTCGGCAGTTGAGGGAAACTGTCATGGACATTGAAGACGAAGAGGCGGAAAAGAGGAAGTTTTATGGCTTAAGTAGGAGACTTGTTGGAGGGACATTGGGAACTAAGCCTGTTTCTGCGGAAGTTGCTGCCATCCGGAACCGGAGATTTTCCAAGTACCGCTTGAGTAAACGGCACTTTCTTTTGTTTTATGTTGCTTTGATTTATTTATTATTCGTCATGTAAATTCCGTATGTTACTTGTTTATGCATGATGCGATCGAGCGCATGGGCTTAGTAAGTCGGATTAAAGGTCCCCTATTTGGAGGGGTTAAAACCCTTTACCACGATGTTTTGCCGCGCCGGTTGATGTGTGTTCGGTTGAATGTAAGATATATTCAATCGGGCATACTAAGTTTGATATTATTGTCTTTATTCTTTGTATGCATGATGCGATCGAGCGCATGGGCTTAGTAAGTCGGATTAAAGGTCCCCTATTTGGAGGGGTTAAAACCCTTTACCACGATGCTTTACCGCGCCGGTTGATGTGTGTTCGGTTGAATGTAAGATATGTTCAATCGGGCATACTAAGTTTAATATTATTGTCTTTATTCTTTGTATGCATGATGCGATCGAGCGCATGGGCTTAGTAAGTCGGATTAAAGGTCCCCTAATTGGAGGGGTTAAAACTTTTTACCACGATGCTTTGCCGCGCCTGTTGATGTGTGTTCGGTTGAATGTAAGATATGTTCAATCGGGCATACTAAGTTTAATATTATTATCTTTATTCTTTGTATGCATGATGCGATCGAGCGCATGGGCTTAGTAAGTCGGATTAAAGGTCCCTTATTTGAAGGGGTTAAAACCCTTTACCACGATGCTTTGCCGCGCCGGTTGATGTGTATGTGGATGACATGATGGTGAAATCAAAGACAATGGTTGGGCATATCGAAGCATTGGAAAGGTTCCTTCAGAGAGTTGACAAATAAAACCTGCGGCTTAATCCCAAGAAATGTGTGTTTGGGGTGACATCAGGGAAATTGCTTGGTCATACAATGGGAATGGGCGTAATAGAGGTAGATTCTGAGAAAATCAAGGCAATCACAGAAATGCCTGCACCGAAGATAGAAAAAGAAGTCAGAGCATTCTTGGGGAAGATTCAGTACATCAGTTGGTTCATCGCCAAGTTGACATCAGTATGTGAGCCTATCTTTAAACTGTTGAGAAAAGATCAGCCAGTGAGATGGAATGAACAGTGTCAGACAGCCTTCGAAAAAATCAGAGAGTACTTGGTAAAGCCTCCTGTATTGAAACCTCCGAGACCGGGCAGACCTTTGATATTGTATTTGGCTATAGAATCAGAAGCACTGGGGGCAATGATGGTACATGCAGATGAGACAGGGGTAGAACATGCAGTCTATTATCTGAGTAAGAAGATGCTCCCGTATGAGGCTCGGTATCAAGAAGTAGAGAAGACCTTTCTTGCCTTGGTATGGGCTTTCAGAAAGTTGCGAGATTATTTCCAGTCTTACAAGATCCAGGTAGTGGCAAAGGAAAATCCTCTGAAATATCTTCATCCGGTGCCTTCACTAGTGGGAAAATTAGGCAGATGGTTGGTATTGCTGACAGAGTTTGACATTGAGTATCTCACCTCCAAAATGATCAAAGGGCGAGCAGTAGCAAAGTTTCTGGCATTGCAACCTGTTGAGGGGGATCAATATAAGTTTTAATTTCCTGATGAAGAGATCCAAGCAATAACAGTTCAGAGATGGAAGATGTATTTTGACGGGGCAGTGAATTACAAGGGAGCCGGAATTGGGATCGTGATAGTGACCCCCAAGGGAGAGACTTTACCTTTGGCCAAGAGGTTGACATTCAGAGTGACTAACAACATGGCCGAGTATGAAGCATGTGCTTTTGGTTTGACAACATTGATAGCCTTGAAAGCCGGGAGTGTGGAAGTCTACGGAGATTCTATGTTGGTAGTCCAGCAGATGCGAGCAGAATAGGAATTGAAAGAAGAACGGTTGAAACCTTACCTTTTTTACCTTAGAAAGTTGGCACAGGTTATCCCCGAGTGTAAGTTTCAGCACTTACCGAGAGAAGAGAATCAGATGCCAGATGCATTGGCTACACTTGCAGCAACTTGGGAAAATCCAGAAAAGTTAGTGATGAGACCGTTGATACTGACAACAGCAAGCAGACCTGTTTATGAGATAGAAAGAATTATGGAAGTTGAGGTCGACGACGGTAAACCTTGGTATTATGACATTCAGAGGTATTTGGAACATAGTGAACTCCCAGAAGGGGCAGACAGAAAAGACAGAATAGCCATTCAGAAGTTAGCTTCCCAGTATGTAATTTTGAAAGGGGAATTGTACAAGAGGCAAGCAACCGGTATTCAGTTGAAGTGTTTGAGAAAAGAAGAAGCTCAGTATGTGATAGAAGAAATACACGCCGGGGTATGTGGTCCGCACATGAACGGGTTGAATTTGTCCCGCAAGATAGTGAGAAAAGGTTTTTATGTCATGACTATCAAGCACATGGTAATTTGAATCACTTACCGCACACAGAGTTGCACGGGTTGTCAGAGCCGTGGCCTTTCTCAGCATGGGGAATTAATATGATTGGAGAAATTCGACCGAATGCATCGAATGTGCATCACTTCATAGTAGTCGCAGTAGATTACTTCTCGAAGTGGGTGGAATCTGAGTCGTTCCGCAATGTTACAGCAAAACAGATGGCAAAGTTTATAGCTCGGAACCTCATTTGTCGGTATGGTATGTCGCATCATGTAGTGACAGACAACAGAGTTCAGTTTCAAGGAGAGACGAAGGCAATGTTGCAGAAATACGGGATAGGCCACCATAAGTCATCACCGTACAGGCCGCAGGAAAATGGGGCAGTTGAGGCAGCCAACAAGACTATAAAGACGATTTTAGCCAAGATGACAGAAAACTGCAGAGATTGGGCCGAGAAATTACCGTATGCTTTGTGGGGGTACTTAACATCAGTAAGAACAGCAACAGGGGCCACACCTTACTCTTTGGTCTATGGAATGGAAGCAGTATTGCCAGAAGAAGTGGAGATACAGTCCATGAGGGTATTAGCGAAGGCAGAATTACCGAAACAGGAGTGGGCCACACAGAGGTTTGATCAGTTAGCACTATTGGATGAGAATAGAACGAAGTCTTTGTATCACATGCAGTTGTATCAAAAGAGACTAGCCCGAGCATTCAACAAGAAGGTACGCCCCACCAAGATCAGAAAGGGTGATTTGGTACTTAAGCAATCAAGGCCGTCGACGACAGATCTAAGAGGAAAGTTCAGACCTAACTGGGAAGGACCTTACATAGTGCAGAAGGTAATGGGGAATGAAACAGTGAAGCTATCAGACTTGGAGGGGAACGAGTTCACCGAGCCGATCAACGTAGACAGATTGAAACAGTATTTTGCCTGAGGGAGAGAAGACTGAGCAGTCACCAAGGAAATTGGCAGAAGACCTAACCCAACGGGATAAGAAGATCATTAATGCATACACGTAACATTGCATTCTCTTCGTGTTTGTTTTTTTGGTTTTGTGTTCGCAGGTTCGAAGAAAAGAGAAAGCGGCAGAAATGAGCCAAACAGCGTCAGCGCAGTTTCAGTTTTGGGGATAAGTCCCAAGGGGCGAGGTCCACATCAACAGTTTTTGGGGATAAGTCCCAGGGGGCGTGGCCCATATCATCTTGGGGGCGAGGCCCATGTCAGCTTGGGGGCGAGGCCCATATCAGCTTGGGGGCGAGGCCCATATCAGCTTGGGAGCGAGGCCCACATCGTCAGTAGTTTTGGGATGCGTCCCAGGGTCGAGGTACCCCTGTTGACAGTTGCAGTTCCGGGATGCGTCCCAGGGTCGAGGGCCCACTACATCATTCGTTCTAGGGCGAGGCGCTCATTTCCAGCGGTATCGGGATGCGTCCCAGGGTCGAGGTGCCCCCGTTGTCGGTTGCAGTTATTGGGATGCGTCCTAGGATCGAGGTCCACTGCAGCACCAACTCAGCTCGAGGCAGCAGATGAGCCAGGTAAGTGAAAATGCATTGCATAACTTTGATAGGATTGTTCAAAGTCACACACTGCACAAGTCCCATCAAAGTGGGGGCGACTGTAGGCATTGCATTTTTTGCATGTGAAACCCGATGATGAGTCTGACCGGCGTAAACACACACGTATAACGCAAGAGTACGTATCGTTCAAGTAGTATAAAAAGTATCGATCCCACGAGGACTTAAAACCTTTTGTTATCAATTTATGGGCCAAATGATTACCACTATCTAACAGGTTGTTTAATTGATTTGAAATGGCGACGATTCTAAATTTAAAGACAAGTAAATAAAATTGTTCGAAATTAGATTTTAAGAAAATTTAATATTAAAAACTATCTAGGGTTGTGATTTATTCCAATATTATTTAAAGATGAAGTGGTTATCTTATAGTTGGGTAATATATTGATTTATTAACCTGGAACACTAATTTATGTAAAAGCCTCTTCCGATGGTCAATTACAAATACATAGTATAATCCAATTGAACCATATGTCTATGTCAACCAAATTACCTAGATTCATTAAGATTAAGTTCCAATTATGGCTACCCCCGCCCGACAGGTATATTCCTATCCTGTAAGGAAATCTATTAAAGGGTTATCTATCCTCTAGGAAGATCGTGGGCTATTGAATCTAAGGTCTTAAACCTAAAATCCCTATGTCTAGTTCATTTTAAGTTTATCTTATCAATTTTATTAGTGGCCAATTAATAAAAAGGCATTAAGATTAATACTCAATAAATAAATCTTTATATTACCCAAATTATAATCTAACCCCTTATAAACCAGTGATATTAAAATTCATCACAACCCTAGATAACTAACTTAGTTATGACACATAACTAGGGCTAATGAAAACTTAAAAGTAAAAGCCATAAGTAACAGTGCTGAAAAGTAATTGCAGTAAAGTAAAAGCTTAAAAGTAAAATAAAATAAAATGCTAAGGTAAAATGAATTATTTCTACTACTACTTATTTAGATATCTCCCAGTAAAATAATATATAAACTTGTGATTATTACCAACCAGCCATATAGGCGGTAACCTGATTAAGTCAATTTAAGTCCAACCAGCCATATAGGCCGAATTAAAATAACCAGCCATAAAGGCGAAACCAAAATAACCAGCCATAAAGGGGGAAAAGGAATTTTATTACCAACCGACCAATCTGGCGGTATCCTGATTAAGTCAATTTTTAAATAGTAAATATATTATTTTTAAGGGAGATTAATCTAAATAGTAATAGTAAAAGAATTACCTTTCACCCTAGCATAAGGAAGTTACCTCCTCATAGTGAATAGTAAAAATTGTAAAATAAAGAAAGTAAATTATTATTATTACAGAACGTAATTAAAAATTACAAAACTAAATTAAAAGAAACTTAGAGAGAGAAGAACTCCCTAATTACATCAAAGAAGTGGGAGGGAGAGGTACACTGAAATCTGAAATTTTGAGCTCTATTTATAGGCGCGAATAAGGGTCCAACGTCGCGACGCCAGCTACAGTTCAGAGTCGTGACGCCAGCTACAGTTAATCGTGGCACAATGACGGCTTGACACGTGGCGAGGCGGCTAAGAGCTCAGATCCTTATCCGATGACGTGGCACTGTTCATGACGTCATTGCTTACGTCACGCTGACGTGTGGAGGGCGATTGTCGGCACCGTTAGATTGCGACACGTGGCACCGGTGCACATTAGCATCTCCGTTGTGATGGCGACACGTGGCACGGCACAAGATAATATGATCGGTGCATGTTAGCAGCGGCGCACATTAGCAAATTTCTCTGATTGGTCCACGTGTCCACGACGTACTTTAGCAAATCCGACGCATGATGGGCGTTGCGACGCGAAAGGCTTCAGCGTCGCGACGCTGAAATGACGATTTTGCCCTTTTTTGTCCAGTTTTTCCTGTTTTGCTCCAATTCACCTCCAGAATGTCCTGAAACTTTATTTATCTACAAAATAACACAAAACACATCAAAATATTCACACAACCCAAGAAACTATACAAAATATTATGTTAAGTGAGTGGGAAATAGTGATAGATTTACCACTCATCACACCCCCAAACCTAACATTTTGCTAGTCCTCGAGCAAAACATAAAATAAAATAACATAATAAAATTTAACTAAACCACTTTCGTAGGGATCACGGTTGCATTTAGCGTATGCAACAAGCCTTTAAACCCCTAGGTGTCCCTAGTGGACGAGTTGTAGTCTCGTGAGAGTTTACAGCAATGATATCCCACAAACATTTTATAAAAGTAAAAAGGTAATAAAACTAATGCACACAAAAGCAAAAAGACAAGCGAAAAGAGAATGAAGAAGTTAGTGACTAATCAGGTGAAACTTCTACTCAAAGTTACTAGTTGTTTTGTTTCTTTCTAAATTACCGAATAAGTAAATTCTCCGATTATTTTTATTTCATTCTTCATATACACAGCCAACAAATATTAAACAACTCATTTTTGCCCACAACAGTCATAAGTGCAGTTGATAAGAGAGTAATATTTTTGTCCTAAAGTTTTATCAGATTTCACACCTTTTTGTAGCAATGGAATAATTTTTCTGATTTTTTCTTTGATTTTTCTCTATTTTTTATTTATATACAATATCTTCCATCTATGTAACGAGTGTTGGGCCGGTGGCTCCCAAACCAGTTGGCTTTAGGGCACCAGGTGTTAAGACACCCATACGGACTTAATTACTCAGACTTCAGATATATATATTTTTGCAGCATCTTTGATCCATGTAGCGAGCTTTGGGCCAGTGACTCCCAAACCAGTTGGTTTTAGGGCACTATGTGTTAAAACACCCTTACAGACTTAATAACTCGGATCTCAGATGTTTTTTTTTTTTTTTTTACTCCATCACTTTTTGAGATGCTTCCTCCAATTAAACTAGAGCACTGAATATTACAAACTTTTCAATTACAGCTCATGTCCGTATGTTACTATGCATATTGATAATACCTGCCAACTGAGCATATGAAGATTCATTTTAGTCAGTATTATAGAGAATTTACAAATTAAATAATTCAAAAGGAAATAAACAAAAATTAACTTGTTCTGAAATAAATGGTTTGAGATACGTCTCAGGAGTGGAAATTCCTTACTCGGCTATCTCTTACCAATTTCACCTTTTTAGTAAAAAAAAACACAAAATATTTTTGTAATTTTTGAAAATTTTTCAAATTTTTTGTATTTTTCGAAAAATTTTGGACTAAAAATAAAAACAACATACAAACTAAAAACAAGGTACTAATCAACTAATTCCCTCCCCCAAACCTAAATGAGACATTGTCCCCAATGTCTTAAACAGTAGAAGAAGAGTTTAGAAGGTAATACCTGGTTTGCTGAAATTTTACAGGAAATTAAAGGTTAAGATCCAGATTAATTCGACGCCTCTTACCACGATCGTCCTCGGACCAATTTATCTTTGAAATGATAGGGTCAACTTTTGGTTCATAGGCTATGAGTTGGTCAATTAGATCTGGAGCAGTTCTGGCAGTAAATAGGAGTTCTTTTAAAGGTTTTGACACGAACCCATTTCTCCGAGCATCATCAAGAAACACACAAAGAAAATCATAAAACCATCAACGTTGTACAGCCCAATTGGTTTCTGGTGTATGTTCAGGTTCGCCCAAGATAGTACAATAAAAATTTCCTCCAATGTGCCCAAGCCACCTGGCAAAGCAATAAAAGCATCAGCACGGTTAATCATTTCTACCAGTCGTTCAGACATACCTGGCACGATTAATTCCTCTCCGTTTGATAGTTCAATAAGATTTGCCGCTACCAAGGGTTTTGGGATGATTCCCAAAACGTGACTGCCTCCTTCCTGTACGGCCTTTGAAACAATCCCCATTAGTCCAAGATTGCCTCCTCCATATATTAAGTGCATATTCCTTGCAGCTAAGACTCGACCCAATTGCTGTACTGCTTCTATGTATTGTGGTTTAGTACCAACAGTACTACCGCAAAACACACAAATGTTTTCAACTCGTCTTCTTGAAGTGGCTTCCATTTTTTACTCTGGATGTCTTCAAAAGTGCAATGATGAGTTGAATTTATAATACCTGAAAAGGGTGAGTAAAATTAGCAAAGTATCTTCCAAAGGACGATTAGTAGCAAAATAGTAAAATAGATCGTGATAGTCAACAAGATCTGGATCCTGTCGGAGGAAATAAAAGAAAATAACAAAACAAATCACAATTATTAGGAAAAGATAAAGAGATAAAATATGTACAAGAATTTTCAGCTTGATTAACGTCTATGCGTCAGGGACAAGCTTCCCATCCAATTTTCTTATAAATTGGCAAACAGGGTCTTTTTGAGTCAGATTCCCAAGACTTAACTGTTGTCTTTCTTTTTGAAATTGTGTATGTAATCTGCGAAAGTCTATGTGAACATATCCACTGGATGCGTCTCAAGAGTCGAAGATATATCATCTAAAGACTCCTTACTCAAGCCATCCCTAATGAATTTAATTTTGTCTTCGCGATTAACAGACACCATTCCTAAAGAACGACAACGAGTATTGCAATTCCAACGTGCACATTTGTAACAAACACCCATTTGTTTAGCTCTTCGTTTCTTTGCATAGGTGTTTCTTCCAAAACCAGGCAGATGTGAAATAAAAGAGTCAGAAGACTCACCTGCCAATCGGACTCGTGCTTCAATTACCCAACGAATGTCATTGGGAACACCATGGATCGTCAGTAACCTCATCCGTTCCAAGCGAGCTTTGTAGACTTTCATCAGAGATTTTTGAGGGAGAGAAGAAAATTGCTTGTGAAGATTTGCGAGAGCTTCTTCCATCTTGAAATGACTTAATCTACAAAAACTAAACACACAAAATTAAATCACACCAAATCACAATATATACAAAAATTGCATGGGTTGCCTCCATGCGAGTGCTAAGTTTAAAGTCGTCAGCTAGACGTGACTGCTTGAACGTTTATGCTAGATCTGAAAGTGTGACACTTTCTTTTTGTCGCACAAATGATTCTCCCCAGTAGTGTTTGACACGCTTGTTTTTAACCTTGAAAGTTTTGTTAGCGTCAGGATCATGTATCTCAACGGCTCTATTTGGTAAAACTTTGGTGATCACAAATGGACCTGACCACCGTGATTTTGGCTTCCATGGGAAGAATTTCACCCTTGATTTGTTTAACAGTACCTTCTGCCCTGGTTCCAGTTGTATGCGCACTAACTTCTCATCATGTCTTTTCTTGCCTTTTTCTTTGTACAATTTGGCATCATCAAAAGGCTGATTGTAAAATTTCTCCAATTCGTTGAGCTGGTGGAACTTTTTCTCTTCTGTTGCTTGTAGTGCAAGAATTGGCTCTTCGAGTGCACAAAACCCTTTTATCTTAAGTCTCCACAGGTGATTGACATGCCTTAGGTTTGTTAGTAGAACTTTGTTCTGCGTCAGAGTTCTGGATGGTACGATGTATCACATCAAGTCTGAAACATTCCTCCTTCTTTTCATCATCTGGGAAATTTATGGCTTTGAAAACATTGAATGTTACTTCTTGGTCCTGTACCCTCATGGTTAGTTTTCCTTTATGTATATCAATAATGGTCCGAACTGTAGCCAAGAATGGTCTCCCAAGGATGATTGGCACATCTGCGTCTTCCTCCATGTCAAGGACAATAAAATCTGCTGGAAAAATGAATTTATCAACTTTTACCAGCACATTTTCAACTACACCTCTTGGAAATACGAGCGTTCGATCAGCAAGTTGCAGTGAGACTGAGGTAGGCATTGTTTCTCCGATTTGCAGTTTCCTGTAAATAGAAAAAGGCATTAAGTTAACACTTGCACCTAAATCACACAAAGCTTTACCGAAGTTATGTTCTCCTATGATGCATGGAATGGTGAAACTGTCAGGATCTTTCAATTTTGGGGGAAGTTTTCTCTGGATGATGGCACTGCATTCTTCTGTCAATGCTACTGTCTCGTAATCTCTCAATCTCCGTTTTCGTGACAGAATGTCTTTCATGAATTTGACATAGCTGGGCATTTGTTCCAAGGCTTCTGCAAATGGGATGTTGATGTGCAGCTTTTTGAATATCTCCAGGAATCGAGCAAACTGCTTGTCCAATTTGTTTTTCTGAAGACGTTGAGGAAAAGGTGGAGGTGGAGTGATCTGTTCTTTTTTCTTTGCTTCTTTTTCTTCCATCTGTTGCTCTATTTATTTTGGAACTTCCTCAGCAGCTGTTTTGACTCCAACATCTTTGTTGATTTCAGTACCGTTTTTTAACATGATGGCATGACATTGCTCATTTCCCATGTTCCTTGGATTTGGCTCTGTGTTGCTAGGAAGGGTACTTGGCGGTCTGTAACTCTGAGCATTGGCCAGTTGTCCGATTTGATTCTTCAGTGCTTTGATGGAAGCTGATTGGCTCTGAAAGATAGCATCGTACTTTTTTAACTGAGCCAGCACTTCTGCTATTCCTGGTTCATTTGCCTGCTTATGGCCTTTGTTCTGTTTCTGAAATCCAGGTGGTGGATAGTTCCGCTGTTGGCCTGAATTGTTGCTCCATGAAAAATTAGGATGATTCCTCCACCCTGGGTTGTAGGTGTTGGAATATGGATTGTTCCCCTGCTGTTGAAATTGTTGACAAAATTCACCGTTTCTTCAAGTTGGTTTGATTCTGGTGCTCCTCCATATGGTGAACTTGTGGATCCAGTGGTAAGAGTCTCCATGAATTTGCATATTTGATCTAGCTTGGTGTTGACTGCTGTATTGGCTCCACTTTCATAAATTCCTGCAATTCTTTGGATCATGCTCCTTTCAGTTGGCCACAAGGAATTGTTGTTGGCCATTTCTTCGATTAGTTCCCAGGCTTGATCTTCTCCTTTTGCCATTAAAGCTCCTCCAGCAAGCATCGATTGTGGTTCTCATTATTCCAGAAAGTCCATTATAGAATGTTTGGACTTGAAGCCATTTTGGAATCTCATGGTGTGGACATTTCCGGAGTAAATCTTTGTACCTTTCCCAAGCTTCGTAGAGAGTTCTGAGTCTTGTTGCACAAAGGATGTGATGTCATTCCTCAGTTTTCCGGTTCTGGCTGGTGGAAAGTATTTTGCAAGAAATTTGGTGGCTAAAGTGTTCCATGTTGTGATAGAACCTGCTGGTAATGAATGTAGCCAAGCTTTAGCTCTGTCCTTCAAGGAGTATGGGAAAACACGCAATCTCATTGCTTCTTCAGCTTCTCGGTTGTAATTGAAAGTGCCGCAAACTTCCAGGAAGTTACTGATGTGGGCATTAGGATCTTCAGTTGCATTTCCTCCAAACTGAACTGACTGCTGAATCATCTGAATGCAAGTTTTGATGTCACCTGCATTTGCTGGTAATGGAGGAAGTACAATACATGAAATGAGTCTGTCAACCACCGGAATGGTTCTGTCTCGAATGGGAATTGGTGGTGCAACCTCTAAAGGTTCAGGTTCCATGTTGACTAAAGCTTCTTGGGCTTCTCTCGCTTTCTCTTCTCAACTGTCTGATAGTTCTTTCAATTTCCGGGTCAAGCGGTCGGAGTTCAAAGCTTCTGGTTCGTCTCATGAAGTTTTTGAGAACCTGAAACACAAGAAAACAATAACAATAAGTAAAAAGAAAAATTAGATACAAGTAACGAATCTAACCTGTAAACTAATAGTAAAAGATAACTAAGTCCCCGGCAACGGCGCCAAAAACTTGACCGGCGTAAACACACACGTATAACGCAAGCGTACGTATCGTTCATAGTATAAAAAGTATCAATCCCACGAGGACTTAAAACCTTTTGTTATCAATTTATGGGGCCAATAATTACATACCAGTATCTAACATGTTGTTTAATTGATTTGAAATGACGACGATTCTAAATTTAAAGACAAGTAAATAAAATTGTTCGAAAGTAGATTTTAAGAAAATTTAATATTAAAAATTATCTAGGGTTGTGATTTATTCAATATTATTTAAAGATGAAGTGGTAATCTTATAGTTGGGTAATATATTGATTTATTAACCTGGAACACTAATTTATGTAAAAGCCTCTTCCGATGGTCAATTACAAATACATAGTATAATCCAATTGAACCATATGTCTATGTCAACCAAATTACCTAGATTCATTAAGATTAAGTTCCAATTATGGCTACCCCCGCCCGACAGGTATATTCCTATCCTGTAAGGAATCTATTAAAGGTTATCTATCCTCAAGGAAAATCGTGGGCTATTGAATCTAAGGTCTTAAACCTAAAATCCCTATGTCTAGTTCATTTTAAGTTTACCTTATCAATTTTATTAGTGGCCAATTAATAAAAAGGCATTAAGATTAAGACTCAATAAATAAATCTTTATATTACCCAAATTATAATCTAACCCCTTATAAACCCGTGATATTGAAATTCATCACAACCCTAGATAACTAACTTAGTTATGACACATAACTAGGGCTAATGAAAACTTAAAAGTAAAAGCCATAAGTAACAGTGCTGAAAAGTAATTGCAGTAAAGTAAAAGCTTAAAAGTAAAATAAAATAAAATGCTAAGTTAAAAGGAATTATTTCTACTACTACTTATTTAGATATCTCCCAGTAAAATAATATATAAACTTGTGATTATTACCAACCAGTCATATAGGCGGTAACCTGATTAAGTCAATTTAAGTCCAACCAGCCATATAGGTCGAATTAAAATAACCAGCCATAAAGGCGGAACCAAAATAACCAGCCATAAAGGCGGAAAATGAATTTTATTACCAACCGACCAATCTGGCGGTATCCTGATTAAGTCAATTTTTAAATAGTAAATATATTATTTTTAAGGGAGATTAATCTAAATAGTAATAGTAAAAGAATTACCTTTCACCCTAGCATAAGGAAGTTACCTCCTCATAGTGAATAGTAAAAACTGTAAAATAAAGAAAGTAAATTATTATTATTACAGAACGTAATTAAAAATTACAAAACTAAATTAAAAGAAACTTAGAGAGAGAAGAACTCCCTAATTACATCAAAGAAGTGAGAGGGAGAGGTACACTGAAATCTGAAATTTCGAGCTCTATTTATAGGCGCGGATAAGGGTCCAGCGTCGCGACGCCAGCTACAGTTTAGAGTCGCGACGCCAGCTACAGTTAATCGTGGCACAATGACGGCTTGACACATGGCGATGCGGCTAAGAGCTCAGATCCTTATACGATGACGTGGCACTGTTCATGACGTCATTGCTTACGTCACGCTGACGTGTGGAGGGCGATTTTCGGCACCGTTAGATCGCGACACGTGGCACCGGCGCACATTAGCATCTCCGTTGTGATGGCGACACGTGGCACGACGCAAGATAGTATGATCGGCGCATGTTAGCAGCGGCGCACGTTAGCAAATTTCTCTGATTGGTCCACGTGTCCACGGCGTACTTTAGCAAATCTGGGGCATGATGGGCGTCGCGACGCGAAAGGCTTCAGCGTCGCGACGCTGAAATGACGATTTTGCCCTTTTTTGTCCATTTTTCCTGTTTTGCTCCAATTCACCTCCAGAATGTCCTGAAACTTTATTTATCTACAAAATAACACAAAACACATCAAAATATTCACACAACCCAAGAAACTATACAAAATATTATGTTAAGTGAGTGGAAAATAGTGATAGATTTACCACTCATCAGAGTCTCAGTTGGAGGCACTACCTTTTTAGTTAAGGATATTGTGGGAAACGGTCGTCGGAAGGGAATCGGTATTTCATTTGATCCTGGTTTATTTGTTTAGCGTCAAGCTCACTTGTTAGACCTCTGTTTAGAGCACTTTTGGCCCAGAAAAACCAAAAACCTTTTAATCTAGCCCATACACGCCTAACCCACTCACCAAGCCAAATCAAGCCCACACCACATCTAGGCCCACATGCCCATCACCCTAAATCACATCCAAATTAATCAAATATTAAATTAAATATTAATTAGATAATGTAATTGAATTAAATAAAATAATTAAATCATTTACCAATTAAATAAAACATAAAATATAATCATACCTAATTTAGATAAAGCAAATATATTAACTTCCTAACTAAACAAAATCATATACTAAATTAAAGAAATATCATGCCTAATTAAATCACTCATAACCAATTTAAAGATATTGACTTCCTAATCTAAACCAATCTTGTCTCCATCAAATCCATTGCTTTCCTTCTTTAACACTAAATCAAATCCCTTCCTTGTGAGACAAGGAGAAGCCCTATCCCTTCTCTATATAAACAAAGCCAAACCAAGCCTCTCCCCCCTCTCAATTCACGCCCAACTCTCTCCAATCTCTTACAATTCACGGCAATAGCAACAAGAAGCAACACAAACAATTCTCTTCATCTCCTCCACTCCATAGCCGAAAATATCACAGCCCCTAAACCCCCATACATCACCGAAAATCTCCCCCATACAGAAGCCCTCCATCACCGAAAACACACCCCAAACAACAGCCCCTTTCCATCGAAAACAGCAGCCCCTGCACCTCCTAAAACACGCCTGAGCAGCAGCCCAAATCACCCCCCAAACAGCAGCAAAATCCTCTTAAAACAGCCCCTAAATCCTTAAAACAGTAACATAAAAAAACTGCATTTATAATCCTCAAAATAATCACAAAAACTGCACTTAAAACCTTTAAAAACACCCAAAACAGTCCGTTGAAACGTCAAAACAGTGACCTGGACAGTGAGAAAAAATACAGAGGAAATAGCGGTAAAGCGGAGGCCAAACAGCAAGCAAAATAGCAAAACAGTGAGCTAAGACGCTAAACCAGTGAACCAGAGAAGTTTATGAGCTTTTACCCTTCCGATCTCCGCGAAACGCACGTCCGAAAGTCGAAAAAAAAGGTTAGACCTGAAGGTATTTTCCATGTTCGTTTTCTGTTTTATTTTTATTATTCATTGAGTATTATTCGCATGATTGTTATGTTAAAATGCATGTTGTGGCCCTTGATTAGATAAATATGCATGGATTACGAAATATTGTATGTTGTGGCCTTGGAATAAAATGAAAGATGTGTCAACTCTCGCGGTATATCGGATGGAAACCCGGACATAAATTTCTTAGCCGATTATGAATGGATGGTAGTATGATCTGTACTCGGGATACAACTCCACGTACCGCTTGAGTAAACGGCACTTTCTTTTGTTTTATGTTGCTTTGATTTATTTATTATTCGTCATGTAAATTCCGCATGTTACTTGTTTATGCATGATGCGATCGAGCGCATGGGCTTAGTAAGTCGGATTAAAGGTCCCCTATTTGGAGGGGTTAAAACCCTTTACCACGATGCTTTGCCGCGCCGGTTGATGTGTGTTCGGTTGAATGTAAGATATATTCAATCGGGCATACTAAGTTTGATATTATTGTCTTTATTCTTTGTATGCATGATGTGATCGAGCGCATGGGCTTAGTAAGTCGGATTAAAGGTCCCCTATTTGGAGGGGTTAAAACCCTTACCACGATGCTTTGCCGCGCCGGTGGGTGTGTGGGTTCGGTTGAATGTAAAATATGTTTAATCGGGCATACTAAGTTTAATATTATTGTCTTTATTCTTTGTATGCATGATGCGATCGAGCGCATGGGCTTAGTAAGTCGGATTAAAGGTCCCCTATTTGAAGGGGTTAATTTCCTGATGAAGAGATCAAGCATAAACAATTCAGAGATGGAAGATGTATTTTGACGGGGCAGTGAATTACAAAAGGGAGCCGGAATTGGGATCGTGATAGTGATCCCCGAGGGAGAGACTTTGCCTTTGGCCAAGAGGTTGACATTCAGAGTGACTAACGACATGGCCGAGTATGAAACATGTGCTTTTGGTTTGACAGTATTGATAGCCTTGAAAGCCGGGAGTGTAGAAGTCTACGGAGATTCTATGTTGGTAGTCCAACTGATGCGAGGAGAATGAGAATTGAAAGAAGAACGGTTGAAACCTTACCTTTTTTACCTCAGAAAGTTGGCACAGGTTATCCACGAGTGTAAGTTTCAGCATTTACCGAGAGAAGAGAATCAGATGGCAGATGCATTGGCTACACTTGCAGCAACTTGGGAAAATCCAGAAAATTTAGTGATGAGACCGTTGATACTGACAACAGCAAGCAGACCTGTTTATGAGATAGAAAGAATTATGGAAGTTGAGGTCGACGGCGGTAAACCTTGGTATTTTGACATTCAGAGGTATCTGGAACATAGTGAACTCCCGGAATGGGCAGGCAGAAAAGTTAGAATAGTCATTCAGAAGTTAGCTTCCCAGTATGCAATTTTGAAAGGGGAACTATACAAGAGGCAAGCAAACGGTATTCAGTTGAAGTGTTTGAGAAAAGAAGAAGCTCAGCATGTGATAGAAGAAATACACGCCGGGGTATGTGGTCCGCACATTAACGGGTTGAATCTGTCCCGCAAGATAGTGAGACAAGTTTTTATTGGTCAACCATGGAAACAGACTGCGCGAAGATGGTAAAAGCACTGTCATGACTGTCAAGCACATGGTAATTTGAATCACTTACCACACACAGAGTTGCACGGGTTGTCAGAGCCGTGGCCTTTCTCAGCATGGGGAATGATATGATTGGAGAAATTCGACCGAATGCATCGAATGGCATCGCTTCATAGTAGTGGCAGTAGATTACTTCTCGAAGTGGGTGGAAGCCGAGTCGTTCTGCAATGTTACAGCAAAACAGATGGCAAAGTTTATAGCTCGGAACCTCATTTGTCGGTATGGTATGTCGCATCATGTAGTGACAGACAACGGAGTTCAGTTTCAAGGAGAGACGAATGCAATGTTACAGAAATACGGGATAGGCCACCACAAGTCATCACCGTACAGGCCGCAGGCAAATGGGGCAGTTGAGGCAGCCAACAAGACTATAAAGACGATTTTAGCCAAGATGACAGAAAACTGCAGAGATTGGGCCGAGAAATTACCGTATGCTTTGTGGGGGTACATAACATCAGTAAGAACAGCAACAGGGGCCACACCTTACTCTTTGGTATATGGAATGGAAGCAGTATTGCTAGAAGAAGTGGAGATACAGTCCATGAGGGTATTAGAGGAGGCAGAATTACCGAAACAGGAGTGGGCCACACAGAGGTTTGATCAGTTAGCACTATTGGATGAGAATAGAACGAAGTCTTTGTATCACATGCAGTTGTATCAGAAGAGACTAGCCCGAGCATTCAACAAGAAGGTACGCCCCACCAAGATCAGAAAGGGTGATTTGGTACTTAAGCAATCAAGGCCATCGACGACAGATCTAAGAGGAAAGTTCAGACCTAACTGGGAAGGACCTTACATAGTGCAGAAGGTAATGGGGAATGGAGCAGTGAAGCTATCAGACTTGGAGGGGAACGAGTTCACCGAGCCGATCAACGTAGACAGATTGAAACAGTACTTTGTCTGAGGGAGAGAAAAATGAGCAGTCACCAAGGAAATTGGCAGAAGACCTAACCCAACGGGATAAGAAAATCATTCATGCATACACGTAACATTGCATTCTCTTCGTGTTTTTTTTTTGGTTTTGTGTTCGCAGGTTCGAAGAAAAGAGAAAGCGGCAGAAATGAGCGAAACAGCGTCAGCGCTGTTTCAGTTTTGGGGATGAGTCCCAAGGGACGAGGTCCACATCAACAGTTTTTGGGGATAAGTCCCAGGGGGCGAGGCCCATATCATCTTGGGGGCGATGCCCATGTCAGCTTGGGGGCGAGGCCCATATCAGCTTAGGGGCGAGGCCCATATCAGCTTGGGGGCGAGGCCCATATCAGCTTGCGGGCAAGGCCCACATCATCAGTAGTTTTGGGATGCGTCCTAGGGTCGAGGTACCCATGTTGACAATTGCAGTTCCGGGATGCGTCCCAGGGTCGAGGGCCCACTACATCATCAGTTGTAGTTCCGGGATGCGTCCCAGGGTCGAGGGCCCACTACATCATTCGTTCTAGGGCGAGGCCCTCATTTCCAGCGGTATCGGGATGCGTCCCAGGGTCGAGGTGCCCCCGTTGTCGGTTGCAGTTATTGGGATGCGTCCTAGGATCGAGGTCCACTGCAGCACCAACTCAGCTCGAGGCAGCAGACGAGCCAGGTAAGTGAAAATGCATTGTATAACTTTGATAGGATTGTTCAAAGTCACACACTGCACAAGTCCCATCAAAGTGGGGGCGACTGTAGGCATTGCATTTTTGCATGTGAAACCCGATGATGAGTCTCAGTTGGAGGCACTACCTTTTTAGTTAAGGATATTGTGGGAAACGGTCGTCGGAAGGGAATCAGTATTTCATTAGATCCTTGTTCATTTGTTTAGCGTCAAGCTCACTTGTTGGACCTCCGTTTAGAGCACATTTGGCCCAAAAAAACCAAAAACTTTTTAATCTAGCCCATACACGCCTAACCCACTCACCAAGCCAAACCAAGCCCATACCACATCTAGGCCTACACGCCCATCACCCTAAATCACATCCAAATTAAATCAAATATTAAATTAAATATTAATTAGATAATGTAATTCAATAAAATAAAATAATTAAACCATTTACCAATTAAATAAAACATAAATATAATCATACCTAATTTAGATAAAGCAAATATATTAACTTCCTAACTAAACAAAATCATATACTAAATTAAAGAAATATCATGCCTAATTAAATCACTCATAACCAATTTAATGATATTGACTTCCTAATCTAAACCAATCTTGTCTCCATCAAATCCATTGCTTTCCTTCTTTAACACTAAATCAAATCTCTTCCTTGTGAGACAAGGATAAGCCCTAGCCCTTCTCTATATAAACAAAGCCAAACCAAGCCTCTCCCCCCCCTCTCAATTCACGCCCAACTCTCTCCAATCTCTTACAATTCACGACAATAGCAACAAGAAGCAACACAAACAATTCTCTTCATCTCCTCCACTCCATAGCCGAAAAATCACAGCCCCTAAACCCCCATACATCACTGAAAATCTCCCCCATACAGCAGCCCTCCATCACGAAAACACACCCCAAACAGCAGCCCCTTTCCACCAAAAACAGCAGCCCCTACACCTCCTAAAACATGCCTGAGCAGCAACCCAAATCACCCCAAAAATAGCAGCAAAATCCTCTTAAAAAAGCCCCTAAATCCTTAAAACAGTAACATAAAAAAACTGCATTTATAATCCTCAAAATAATCACAAAAACTGCACTTAAAACCTTTGAAAACACCCAAAACAGTCCGTTGAAATGTCAAAATAGTTACATGGACAGTGAGCAGAAAATACAGAGGAAACATAGGTAAAACGGAGGCCAAACCACAAGCAAAACAGTGAGCTAAGACGCTAAACCAGTGAACCGAAGAAGTTGAGGAGCTTTTACCCTTCCGATCTCCGCGAAACGCACGTCCGAAAGTCGGCAAAAAAGGTTAGACCTGAGGGTATTTTCCATGTTCGTTTTCTGTTTTATTTTTATTATTCATTGAGTATTATTCGCATGATTGTTATGTTAAAATGCATGTTGGGGCCCTTGAGTAGATAAATATGCATGGATTACGAAATATTGTATGTTGTGGCCTTGGAATAAAATGAAAGATGTGTCAACTCTCGCGGTATATCGGATGGAAACCCAGACATAAATTTCATAGCCGATTCTGAATGGACGGTAGTATGATCTGTACTCGGGATACAACTCCACGTACCGCTTGAGTAAACGGCACTTTCTTTTGTTTTATGTTGCTTTGATTTATTTATTATTCGTCATGTAAATTCCGCATGTTACTTGTTTATGCATGATGCGATCGAGCGCATGGGCTTAGTAAGTCGGATTAAAGGTCCCCTATTTGGAGGGGTTAAAACCCTTTACCACGATACTTTGTCGCGCCGGTTGATGTGTGTTCGGTTGAATGTAAGATATATTCAATGGGGCATACTAAGTTTGATATTATTGTCTTTATTCTTTGTATGCATGATGCGATCGAGCGCATGGGCTTAGTAAGTCGGATTAAAGGTCCCCTATTTGGAGGGGTTAAAACCCTTTACCACGATGCTTTACCGCGCCGGTTGATGTGTGTTCGGTTGAATGTAAAATATGTTCAATCGGGCATACCAAGTTTAATATTATTGTCTTCATTCTTTGTATGCATGATGCGATCGAGCGAATGGGCTTTGTAAGTCGGATTAAAGGTCCCCTATTTGAAGGGGTTAAAACCCTTTACCACGATGCTTTGACGCGCCGGTTGATGTGTGTTCGGTTGAATGTAAGATATGTTCAAACGGGCATACTAAGTTTGATATTATTGTCTTTGTACGCATTGTAATGAAAAGCGCATGGGCTTATTGTGTTGGACTAAAAAGGTTCTCCATTTGGGGGAAGAAAAGCCTAAAAGGCTACCTTTACCACGATATTTGCCGCGTCTTTTATATATTGATTACATCATCTACCATTGTCGTGGCTCGATCTATTACCATTGGTACATCCATATTATTAGCCCTTGCACTTTCCTTTGTTCACACACAAACCAGAACCCTCACACGTACTGTCCACTAGCCACAAAGCCACGCACACACTCACTCAAGACCTAAGCTACACCCACGAAATACACTGCCCTCCACTCGTCACTTCACTGCCTCACGCCAACCCTTAAGCCACGTGCCCTGAATTTCACACACTATATACCCTCCACTCATGCTAAGACCTCTCATTCAAATAGCCCCACTCACGCCACTGTCCCCTACTCACGAGTTACCTTAAACCCACGCAAACACACTCACTGCACTGCCTGAATTACGCATGATCAGCGCACACTTGAACCTTCAACACCCACAAGCCATTCGCCTCACACACAAGACCACCCCCTAACGCCACCTATTAGCCTTAGCCCGCGCGTAAAGCCAACTATACCATTCATGCATGTATTATGAAATCCCATATAGTCATCTTTATCTTTGTACGCGCCGTAATGAAGAGCATGTTTATTCCATTGGTTGCATCATTTACCTTAGTATTGGCTTAACGTATTACAATTCATATATCCATGTTATGATGGCATTTGAGTATTATTTCTTGTGGTATATCGAATGGAAACCCAGACATAAATTCCGTAGCCGATTCCGAATGGACGGTAGTGCGGTCTGTACTTGGGATACAATTCCACGTACCACTTGGAAAAGCGCTCATGTTTATGTCCGTATTAGTTATCTTCTTTTGCACCATGTCGTAGCATGCTTACTTTAATGCCTAATTGCATCCTTAATTATCTTTTTGCATCATGTACTTAGTTGACTCTTTCATTTACGCATGGACATGTAATGGCTATTTGTTTATGCTTCCGCACGTATAAGTATGATATGTCTATGAAATCACATGTTCGCCATTATTTGATTCGCTTTTATGTGTGCTTGCATGGTTAGTGTGTGCTTGTGTTTTCATGAATACAATATGCCAATGAAGTTTTATGTTCGTTGCTACTTTGATGTATTTTCAAGCATGCAACCTTAGATGTAAAATATATGCAAATTTAGGTGTAAGTTTATTTTTGCGCATATGGATTTGGAATCATGATACTCTTGGAAATAAGTGTTACTTAAGCTTGATTAAATTATTACACAAATCCTTTCATTACAAGTGACATAAGTAAGGGACCATTCCGAACCCAACGGTTTGAGGTCTTCCCTTGCGAGGGGTGAGTGCGGCCTTAAATCTCATTTTCCCAGTTCACACCGGGTGGCGACTCCATTATTCTCCGGTTTAGTCCCCCGTGGCTACTCCGTACTCCCGACTAGGCCGCGAGCCTAGAACAACATGTGTCGCCCAGTTCCTGTGTTCCCACACTAGCCAACCTCTTCATGGTGGAATTCAAGTTGTCCATCATCTTAGCGAACTTCCTATCAAATGCCTCCAATTTAGCTTGCAATCTCAATTTATCTTATGCCATCTCAAAGCTCAACAATCTCAATTAACTCGATCATTTTCAAGATTCAATCTTTCTTTTTTTTTTTTTACTAAAGACACCAATAACAATGAAGAAAGACTCTAAAGAAATTAAGAACACAAATTATACATAAGAAAAAAAAAAGAACACAAAGAACGAGTCAAGAATGATAAATACAAATCAAGAGAACAAAGAATTAACAAGAATAATGAATAAAATATGCAAGATCAGCTCATATACTATGCAATTTACCCAAATTAATTAGGAAAGATTAATTAGATAGCTTTCTTATAATTTCTTTAAATGAATCTTGCGAATCCCTAATTTCAAATTCAGTTTCTTGAGAGCTTTATTTGAATATTTCTTAAACACTTGAATCTTTCCACCCCAAATTAATCAAGATTGAAAATCTTGATTTCTTGACACTTTCTTGAACTTTTCTTGCAATTCTTTTGATTTTTTTTCTTTGTTTTTTTTGTAAGATATTTATATAACTAACTAACACAAATACCTCAAAAAGTCAAAGCAATGATTTGTCCAAACACTACCAAATCAGCCCCTTTTCACACAACAACTACCAAACTTGCTCCCCAAGTAAGTCAAGTTTCCTTAATTCACAAGTAACTAAACAAACCTGCCAACTTTATCTACTATTCATGCCAATTCAGTCTTTTTCCACAAGGAATCAATTTATTTTCCTAACTACCTTGTTAAATTCCTTAGTTAATTAGGTCTCTTGCACACAAGAGGATTTCTTGCACACTAAGGAAAACTAATAAGGTAAGGAAATCAAGAATTGAATCAAGAACAATGATATGTAAAATGATGCGCGGTTGATGAAGGATCTGTTTTTTTAATTATTTTAATTGATAAAAAACACGCAATAGAAACTATTGATGCTTAATTAACAAAGAAAACATAAAAAAAATTAAAAGAAGAACAATAGCATACATGTGATGTTCATGAATATTTTTTTTGGAGTTTTGATTTTAATGACTCAAGAACACAAAGAATATGCAAGAAACCGGAATTAAAACACAAGAATTATAATAAACTCTACAGAACCAACAATAGACACCAAGAAACCAAATCTTGAATTCAAGAATTTGAATCTTGAAACCAAGATTTATGTAAGACTCAATAAGGAAAAAAAATAAGAAACAAGAAAAAGATATATAAAACCCGATTTGGAACCAAGCTCTCAATACTAGGCAAGCATACGGTTTCAGTTCGAACCGCTGAACCAAAACTTTGACCAATCATTGACCAACCGAACCAAAAGTCAACCGAACCACGAACCACAACCGAACCGATTGAAATCGGTTCGGTTGCGATTGAATCATTTTACAAACCGCTGAACCGACGGTTGAACTGATTACGTTTGAACCGGTTGAACTGATGTTCAACTGGTAAACTGAACTTATATAGCTGTTACGGTTGGTTTGGTTGAACCGTGGTGTTCAACCGATTCTACCGAACCATATATAGCCGTTACGATTGACCGGTTTAACCATTAGCCATTACAGTTGACCGACTCAACCGTAACAGTTAGTTTATTTTTGATTTTTTTTTAAATTTATAAGATAATTAAAAACCCTAAATTGCCCTTTAAAACAACTATATTTTGGGGTTATTTTAGGCATTAGAAAAAATTAAAAAAAAACCTTATAAATACACTATTAATTCACTTTCCAACATCACAAATAATTTTTTCTCTTCATCTTTACTCTATCAACTCAATCTCTCATTCTGATTTCTTTCTCATATATATTTTCCAAAGACTCTCTCAATCTCTCATTCTCATTCTCATTCATTATAATTAGTGGCAACCTCATCACACAACACTAATATGTATGAGACCGGGGAAACCATTTCACGACGTCAATGGAGAAATCGAGGTTCTGAAATATTGACAAAACATTTCACTTTGGTCGTTAATGATGTTACTGGTGAGAAGAACGATGTCTGCAATTATTGTGGAAAATTATACAAACACTCCGGTGGGTATGGAAGTATGATGGACCACATGAGGAGTAACTATAAAGCTGAGTTTGGGATTGAAACAACACAAACACAAATGATTCGGTTTTCTGCTTCTGGTCCACGTTCTTCTTCTGCTACTCAATTATTTAAATATAATGAATCCCAATGGAAAGAGAATTTAACTAAACTTATTGTCATGGAGCATTTAGCATTTACTTTTGGTGAAAAGATAACTTTTAATGATTTAGTACATGAAAGTTTGAATCATGTTGTATCTAGACTTACTAGGATGACATGTAAAAGAAAAATGATCGAATTATATGGAAAAGGTCAAACTCATTTAAGAGAATTATTTTATAAACTTAAAGGTCATGTTTCTATTTGTAGTGTTATTTGGAGTGACCATTGGTAGACACATTCATACATAGGTGTGACATGTCATTAGATTGATGATTCATGGGGTTATTCAAAAAACAATTATCATATTTCGCCTTTTTAATGAAGCACACATTGTACATAATATTTACTTAATGATTAGTAATATTTTAAAAGATTATGGATTAGTGTAAAAAGTTTTGACTGTTGGATTTGATAATGCATCGGCTAATATTGCATCTATTAATGAACTTCAAGCTATTTGCCAACCAAATTTGGGGGTAGATTTTTTCATGTTCGATGTGCATGTCATATTTTGAATTTATGTGTACAAGATGGTTTGAAATCTTTAAATGAACATATTGCATCCATTAAAAAAGAAATTAATTTAATTTGGTCATATTCTAAAATTAGAAGAGAATTGTCTACTTTTTGTAAGAACAAAATGGTTATCGACCAATAAAATTCGGTCGTGATGTTCCAACTCTTTGGGATTTTACTTATTTTTTATTTAATGAAAGTTTTGAATATAAAGATTTATTATGCTCATTTATTGATCACAACCGATATGATACACTTTATATCCCAATCATTGGGAAGTTTGTTAAAAAAATTTAGACATATTAAAAGTTTTTAATGATGTCACAAATGTTTTAAGCGGTATTTATTATTCAATTTCAAATATTTTTCTCCATATTGCTCTTGACATTCCAGAGGTATTATCTGATCCTACCAACGATGTCGATTCATTGTTTGATGATAATGATCTATCATCTTTAGCAATATCAGAATGTATTTTCTCAATGAAAGAAAAATGATTTTCTTATTACAAAGAAATACATTTACTTTATCTTGTTGCTTTTCTTTTTTTTGGATCCCAGATTTAAAATAGAAGATTTGGAAAATGCTTTACAAAATTATTATAATTTGTTAGGTGATAAATCTATTATTGTTTCTTCAATTGTTGATACAATTAGGAAAACTTTATTTGAGTTATATAATGATTATGTTAGTAGATATAATATTCAAATAAATGATACTACAGAACACATGCATGAACCAATTGAACAATCTAAGCTTCATGCTGGTAGAAGTTGGTTAATGCCGTGAAGTAAAAAATCTAAGTCCGCCACCGCCAATTCAGAAATTAATGCATATCTAACGACAAATTTCGAGTTTCCCTAAAGTGTTTTTGTAAGTCAACAGTTTCTTATCCTTGATTGGTGGAAAAGACATCAACAATTGTTTCCAGTGCTGTCAGTGATTGCGAATGAGGAGTCACCGGTGAAGATCTGTGATCAGGTTCAGTTGGCAGTATGTCTTGATGTGAATTATTAGCATGAATGAGCATCATGAGAGAGCTTCATCAACTGTATCTGTTGAGCAGGTTTTCAGTTCGGGCGGTAATATCTTGATGACATAATATCAAGGTGAAACCTGAGACATTAATAGCCCGAACATCTCTGACGAAGGTGTAGGGCAGATCATCGTCAATAAAAACTTGAGCCGGAAAGTTTTGAAGATTTGTGTGATAACACAAACACATTTAATACCAAAGGCTCAAGGACGGGACCGCCTTTCCCAGATGAGGATGAATAAAATATAAATGGGTAAACTACTCAAAACTGTAACAGAACTACGTGAGCTTTGATTCATCTACACCCGAAGATGTTACGTAGGCAGCTTAATAAAATTAAGTGTAAGCTCTTTGTTTCATACCAATAATCATTTAATGTTACAAAGTAAGTTTTCAATACATTTGTATCAATACTTCAATGTATTATTACATAAATCTTTATTTTTTTTAATTATTTTTAATTATTTTTTAAATATTTTTTTCGATTGAACCGTTAACCGTACCGAACCACCGATTAAGACTGGTTAACGGTTCGATTGACGGTTCAGCCTCTGACTGAACCGTTGTTCTGCGGTTCGGTTTTTGTTTAGGTCAAAGGCCGAACCGAATTGCAGGTCTGCGGTTTGGTTACGGTTCGACCGGTTCAGTTGCGATTTCCAACCGCAACCGAACCGTGTGCTTCATTGAGTCAATACCAACTGAGGCAAACTTTGTAAGAACAAAGCTTGCAAAATCCATACGATATTAGAATCTCATGCTAAGGAACGCCAAACACAAAAGATTAGAAACCCGTGAAGAACAGAACCTCACGAAGATTTAATAAAAGTTCAATTATTTGAACGCAACAAATGACATCAACCTCATTTGATAAGTTTTGATAAGAGTTCAATCAAGAACCAAGAGAGAATTCACTCTCACACACACTTTGGTGTTAAAAGCCAACGACTATTGTTTATTCAAAATTTTGTATTGTCGTGATTACATAATGAAAGTTTGTTTAAATACAAAGAAAATCATGATCCTCCTCAAATCATGAAATCCTAAACTAAACCCAAGTAGAATTCCTAAACTAAAATCAAATAGAATTCCCAAACTGAATCCAAATAGAATTACTAAACTAAATAAGCTTTTAAAATAACATTAGAGTTCAGTCCATCACTTAAGCATAACATAAAATTAAAAACATTTAACCTAAAGCTATATGGATAATTACGACTTCATTTTTGACTAAGAATGAGTCTGAATTTGTCTTTGATAAAAACTAACAAGTTGTATATCCATGAGTTCTCTTTCCAATGCAACTCGAATCACCCAAATCGGACATCAGATGAGAAAGTTATGGTCAAAATATAAACACTGCGCATATCCCACCGCCATTGCTGATGCAAATCGAGAATTTAGATTCATTGGGTTAGGCTCATCTTCCGTAACCTCAATTAAATGCATGAAGACTGAATCTATTTGCTCTTGTGAATGGTCTAAGTTTGGCATATGAAAGAAGCCCAATTTGGCCACCTTAGATCATATCATCTTCAATAATAGATAATGATATTTGATGAATGCGGCATAGATTATAAGAAAAATAGAGAGTATTAAATAAAGATGGTAGTCGGGATGTCTTGTCCAGACCGAGTCTCATCCCGTTCGGTCCTGATTACTATTCGAGATAAATAAATCTTCCTGAATCCCGGTCGGTATTTTGAATTGGGAAGAAAAATCATCCTGAATCTCGAACTAAATGGTGCGGGATCCTGAATCTCAGTCATGATTCAGGACTTTTTGGCTAGAATTCGGGATAAAAAATTTATCTCAAATTCCAGACCGATTTTATTTGGGATAACGTATCGTCCTGAATTCCGATAGAAATTTTCATCCGGGATAAAAAAATCATCATGAATCCTTGACCAAATTGGATTAGATCCTGATCGTGATTGAGATTTTCTGTCAATCCTAACATGGAATGAATTGTTTTGAATGAATGGAAGAGAATTGTGTATTATATATAAATTTAGAAATAATTTAATCATTAAGATAAGTTATTTTATTATTAAAATAAAATATTAATCAGATCGTTGTCATTTTTTAAATTTTAACAAATAATTTCCATAAAATTTCCCTGCAAATAACAATAATGCAACTGCATTCAAAGAAAAGCGTTGACAGAGTCCTCCAGGTCCTTCCAAAATTTCGCCCAATTCCATCTCCCTACGACGATCCAACCTTGCCTGCACGCACACCACCGGCACTATGTTTCGCTTGATTGCAAAAAGAATTGCAAGTGGCCTGCTGCAATGCAATTAATTAATAATAAGAATGGTTCAACATATTGCATCATATCCTTTTTTCTTCATTATTAGTAGATGGACGAGCTTCATTCCATCACATCTCTTGTGGGCCCCTATATTTATAGCTAAAGTGTGGACAATGGCTGGATTCTTCTTTCTTGCCATCTGCCAAGCTATTTGGCATATTTTCACAAACACAAAAAATCCACCCAAAGTTCATTTGTTTTATGCAATGCAATTTTCAATTCTTCTTTTGGTTGGTGCTGATTTTGTGAGCAACTCACATGCATGCAATCTAGACCATGCAGCTGGAAAGTTGCTTAACAACATCTACCGTACGAAGTAAGGGTATTAAAAAATTCGAATTGACCCGCTACCCGACATAATCCGACCCGACCCTAATGGGCTGTAAAAAAAAATTAAGCATTTTCAGATTGACCGGACCCGACCCGCAAGGATCTAGTCGAGTCACGGGTTTGTCTTTCAAATCAGACCCGACCCAAAAATGCATTATTTATTTAATTTTTTGTTATCTTTTGAAAGTTTTTAGTTATTATTTCGTTTGTTTACTATTTTTTTGTCTTGATACTTTATAGTTTATATGTATAATATTTTTTGGAACATAAAATAATTAGTATTTATATTTCAAAATAATAAATATTTTAAAAAAATGGGAAAAAAAATTTCAATCCGCCGACCCAACCCGCTCGGATTTACCTTATCGTCGGGTTCGGATTTCTTCTCTCAATTGACCCGACGTCCCGACCAGATCGGATAGTAAAAAAATAACTCGAACACGGCCAGACCCATGAACACTCTTACGAAGGTGCCTCGAAGGTTCATTCCACCGAACCTGCACTGTTTAAATACACAACATATCCATTCTTCTTTTATCTGCGAAACATCAACATATCATCAAGAGAGGAAAGCTCCAGCAGCATCCAAAAAAAAAAAAAAATGGTTGTGGGTCATCTGTTTAGTGCGGTGGGTGGGTTGTGTCAGGTTGCTGGAATCGTCGGCAATGTTGCTGGGGCGCTAAGCACTGCCACCACTGTTACTCTGCTCTGGGCACTGTGGCCAGGTTGCTACCACCGTCAACTCAGTCACGGGACTCCAGCCTTCGCCGTTGGTCACTTGTGGGCGGACCCGCTGCGGAAGTCGCTGCTCGTTGTGCAGAACCCAAACATGCCTGAACTGTAAACATGCATTAATTGTTTGACCCCCGCCGTGTATTTTATCTTATTTCTAAGTGTTGTTTGTCTTCATTAAGTAATCGTTTTAATTTTGTGTGTGTTGTGTTTCAAGTGTTTTGTAATTTGTGTAGCAAATACATTATACGGTGATTGATATGAGAGATTCAGCAGATACGTCACTTTATCCCATGTATTCGGCCTATGATAGATTTAACTTTTTCTCCAAACCACAAGTTTAAATAGATATTTGAATCATTTTAATCCGGACTTTAATCACTTTATTCTGATATTTGAGTCAAAGATTATGCCTCAAATACCGCAGAATGCAAAACAGTCACTGGTACTGTGAAGTACGTTGTTTTGACTTCAAAAATTATTTTGATCATCCAGACGGCAGATTTAGCTTTTGCTCTGAACTACAAGTTGGTGCATAATTGAGTCCTCTTTAATCTCCAACTTGAATCATCTCATTTGGACATCGCATAAGAATTTTTATGACCAAATATTGAAGGTTGCGTAAGACATCACTGGTGCAAACTACCCTGATTGTCGATATATCAAACTCGTGCCTACACAAAAAGTAAAAATCACAATAAAAATAGATAAAACACAAAATTTAGATATGATTACACAAACATACTAAATCGCGAGGATTAATTAAACTATAGTGTAAAATGATAATTATTTTAATAAATGTACAATTTTTAGTGTTAATCATATCCACAACCAGCTTACTACCAGTCCTAGTAATTGATAAGTGTGGTTTATACCCACTATTATGGCATTCTCAGCTTATTATTTTGTTATAATTCGAGATATTTAACATGATTTATAATTTTATTTATGTTTTATTATAGGAGCATTAATATGGATCGGGGAATAATTGCACGTGTTTTGGGAACTTTCGGGAAGACACAGGACGAGCAGGGAAGAATGGCGCCTCCCCATCATACAAATTCCAGGGGAATAGGCGCCACAGCGCCCATTATTAGCAAAGGCGCCAAGGCGCCATTACAATTTATAGCAATGGCGCAAGGCGCCCATCATGACCAAAATTAAGGGCGCCTGGCGCCTCAAAATTAGAAGTAAACTGGCGCCGTGGGCGCCAGTTAAATTAAATGTGCAGGCGCCACGGCGCCTTCCCAAAAACACAACTCATACATTTTCCCGGAAGTTCAGCGCCGCGGCGCCCACTTACACAATGATCCGGAAGAGAAGCACGCGTATTCCAGGATTCACTTTTAGGGTTTTTTAATAATCCTAATACTACCCAAAAGACTCCCTGCCTCAACTATAAATATAACATTACATCCAACACTCAATGGAGGCTAATACAGAGCACAAAAACACAGAAACACATATTTTTAGAGATCCAAGGAGAGGATTGAAGAGCGACAAGAGGAGACAAATGGGTTGTAATATCCGGAGAGGAAGAGATTCAATTCGGGTTTTATCTTCTTATTTCTTCTTAAAACTCTAATGATTTCCATCCATTCGTGACTTGATTATTTATTGTTTTATCTTTTGTCATGAATTTACTCCTAATTTGGAGAACGATTGTAATTGATGCTTGAACCTTGTATTTTGTTTATCAGTTTTGTAATGAAGTTTTTATTAATTATTTATATTCTTTGAGTTTAATGCTTCTTGATTGCTGGCCACAATTTGAGACGATGAATGTTTAGAATCTATCACTCGAGAGAGGGGATTTTGAATAGATCTAGAGAATATAACCTAGGATTTTATAGAGTTCGAGAGAATCTGTAGTCCTTTGAAGTCGTTAAAATAGAATCACAAATCGTAATGAGTTGTTAACTATTGGATTTTTATAGAGATATCGAAGTCTATAGTTGATGGTATTTTCACTCGGCACTCGAGAGAGGGAGTGAATATTTTAGGATCTTGACTTATAAATAATATAACTGAACAAAGATTAATTGGCATGACAAATACATAGGAGACAGCTAGGTGAAATCAGGATCCAGAATCTCTATCGTATTAGTTCCTCCTATTTTATTGTTTTTATATTTATTTATTTAATTACATCTTTATTAATTATCGTCTAAATAAAGTTAGGATTATCAATTGTAGTACTTAGTGCGAGTTAACGCAATCCCTGTGGGTTCGACACTCTTTCACCGATTTATACTAAAACTTGACACCGTACACTTGCGGTACGATATAAAAATATCACAACAAGTTTTTGGCGCCGTTGCCGGGGATTGTTTGTTAATTCACATTAATACTACTACCAGTAATTTTAGCTTTAATTAGAATTTATTTTATTTTATTATTTTTATTTCCTTTATTTTTGTCTTAAGTTTTATTATTTTTGTTATTATTATTTCTTTTTTTTTATTTGATTTGATTTGATTTTATTTTATTTTTGTTTATTTTTTTTCTTACGAGGTGAGTTTGAAAAGAACCAATGGCAGATCCTGTTAGTGCACTGATAGCTGAAGTATCGTCCTTCACGACTCTCTAGCAGTATTGATAAATCAAATGAGTCAACCGTCTATTGAAGCTGTTTCTGCTAATGGAATGTTTTTATCCAACAGAGGAGCAGGATTTTGAACAGTAAGTCAGTATGTGAATAATTGGAACTCAACACAACTGTAGAGGCAGTCATATGCTTAATTATTATCCAAAAGTTGAGCAGAAACCTTCCTTAGAAGACCTCATGATCACGTTTGGTAGCTACAGCTTCAGAGAGGTTTGAGAAGAATGAGTCAATGCTGGATAATATCGAAACACGAATGGGAAATATAGAGGCAAATATGAATCTTTAGAAGCAAAAATTGAGTTGCTTGCTTCTTCCATGGCCAATCAACAGACATGGGATTTTCCGAGTGATACTGAAGTCAACCCCAATGAGCAAAGTCAAATTATAACCGTAGGAGCGGAAAAGAGTTTAAAGACACCTCTCAGGACTTAGGCAGTAAAGAAAATGAAATGGTATTTCATGAGGAGGGAACAGTAATAGAAGAAGAGAACAAAGGTGAATTGATAATGAGAGGGTCAATATGAAGAAATCACCTTCAGTGTTTTCAGAGCCATGCCGAGTGCTCAAGGTGATGCAGACTGTCACATGATAGATACAGTAGAAAAGAGAGTTGAAACAGACAGGGTGATCAAGAATATTTCAACAGCCTATGAGCATAATGCAACCATGTATAAAGGAAAATTCTCTGCAGCTAACTCGAAACCACTCCCAAAGGGCGCGTAAAAAGAGGAAAAGAAAGGCCAGTTCTCACTTAGATAATTCCTGGAAGATTAAAAGAAAACCGAGCCAATTTTGCCGAACGAATGTGCAGTCCAGATTTTCCAATTGAAGGGAAATCTACATATCCTGGGGCACCATCTTACAAATCACCACAGCCTGCAAGCTATCTTTTTCATGTCATAAGAACCGGTGGATACCAAAGAAGAAAACAGATGAGATTACCCGGTTCACTACTTTTAAGCCAACCATAACCATTGGGTGGTTGCGTCTGGCTGAAGACGTTAAACTTAGCGCTAGCGGGGAGGCAACCCTTGCATTTCTTTTATTATTATTTTCTTACTTTTTATTTTATTTTATCTTATTTTATTTTATTGTGTGCTATTTATTTATTTGCATGTTATTTATGCAGGTAGCATGAGACACACAAAGCCCGCGCAACCAAATTCTAACCAGCAAGAGTCTGATCAACTCCATGCACGGTAGTGTTGTTCTTACTCTTGTTCTTTAAATTTATCTTACATTGAGGACAATGCAAATTTTAAGTTTGGGGGTGTGTGTATGCTGTTTACTTATTATTTAGTTGTTTAAATTTGTTATTTAGTTATTTAAATTTATTGAGAAAAAAAAAAAAATTTGTTTTAGTCTTGATAGAGTAAAGCATAAATATTGGATAATATTGTTTGTTTATGGGTGAAATTTTAGAAATGATAAGTGCCAAATTTACTTTTATCTGATGCCTTGAATAATTAATCTATGTTAGACTCGTAAGCACTTAAAAATAGGTTTTTAGCAGTAAAACTTAAGTAGTTGACAAGGTGGTCAGTTGAAGAAATTGCATGTCGATGAATAACCGTTTGCTTAGATATCTATCTTGATTTGCTAGTGTTATGAAGT